>JAXIUS010000008.1:0-17941 GCA_035593325.1 Pseudotriton montanus
ATTTTACCATCTCGTATCGACCTGGCTCACTAAATTCTAAAGCTGACACTCTATCTCGTTTGAGTTTCGATAAATCTGAAAATTCCTTCTCTGACACCCTAATATTACCAGAAAACTCAGTAATAGCCAATTTGGACCAGATTAATAAAGAACTTTTACAAAAACTCGCCGAGTTCGCTATTTCCGAACCGGCCATCGAATTACTAGAAAATAACCCCAAGTTAACCTTAGCTGAAGACGGATTAATTAAATTGAATTCTAAAATTTTCATACCTCCATTCTTGATTAAAGCAGTAATCCTACTCCACCACGACTGAATGTCCTGCAAATGTCTTTGCAGGACATTCAAGTCCCAAATCCACAGTTGAAAAAATAGAAAGAGGATTCTGGTGGCCCACCCTAAGATTATCTTCAGCCTACCACCCCCAGACTGACGGTCAAACAGAACGCCTTAACCAAACTTTAGAACAATATCTCCGTTGCTATGTCGAGAGTTCAGGAAAGAATTGGAATTCCCTTTTACCTACAGCTGAGTTTGCCTATAATAATAATTATCACGAATCCCTGGGAATGTCCCCTTTCCAAGCCCTCTTTGGTTATAATCCAAGAATGATTCCTTTCCTACCCGAAACCCTCCCTACACTCCCTACACACGAACGTGTCCGCGAACTTCGTTCCAGATCTCTTCACATCCATGCAAATTTATCAGCAGCTCAAAAAAGATACGAAAAATATGCAAACAAGAAGAGGAGAAACCCCCCCTTTAAAAGACTCTGACTGGGTATGGTTAAACACTAGAAACATTAAAATAAACGAGTGTCCTACGAAGTTCAAACCCAAATTCCTAGGCCACTTTCAAATAGAAAAGAAATATTCACCAGTTTCCTTCAAACTTAAATTACCTAGAACCTGGAGGTTATGCCCTACCTTTCAAGTTTCCTTGTTGAAACCAGCCCTACAAAATTCTATTCCTAACGTTCCTCAATATAGTACATTATAGTGTGGTACCTTGAAGGGGGGGATACTGTAACACCACAACATTACAAGTTACTGTAACATCACAACATTACAATTAGTCAAAAGAGCACACCAATAGATACCATTACCAATAGATATTACTGGTACAGACCAATAGACACTATTACCAATAGATATTACTGGTAAACACAAGTCACAAGTCAAGTCATGCGACATTAGTCAAGACGAAATTGAAACCTAAATTTACACACTCACAGTTATAGTACAAGATAGGATGACTACGTACATATACGCAACAGTCTGAAATGTTTTTATGGACTTAGATCAACCACTACTTGTGATATCCTTTAGCTTAAGTTTGCCAATTGAGTTTCTTAAAGTCCCGACATCACTCCCACAAGACCACACACTCACGCGTATCACTTCCCTTCAGAACTCTCAAGCGTTCCCTCAGCACTTTGCCAACGGATTTCCTACCTAGATGGATGCAATCCTAGAGGGCTCTCTCCAGTTGTCCAGTAGGCTTTAAATTCTGTTGATAGTATAGCCTAGACCGGTTCCGGGTCCCTCCGGAGACCCGAGAACCACTGCAGCTGCAGCGACGATTCAGGTACAGCCCATTTCCTAGTCTTCGACCCTGCCCCCAGGGGCGGATCGATGCCATAGAGGGAGGTTAGGCCTTGCCTTCTCACTACACGCTTTGCGTGGCATCATTTGGGTGCGCACGCATCCCTTTGTAAATTTCTTCACCTTGGGAGAGTAGGACATTGTTTATAAAGATTGCGCGACACCGGTTGGTGTGTGCATGTCGTCTAGTTTACCAGATATTCACACCATTTGACACTCTCGATATTCATCACCATTATTTTGGGACAGAGTCCACATGCACAACCAGCAGCATTAATAAGAATTACAAATTCTATAAATCACTAAGAAGAATATCTACTCGTTTATTCTCAGGTGGGAATTTCTAATAATTAGAATTAGAGATAATATAATATAAGATTGTGGGTAGTTAGTTAGTTTAACAACTGACCCTCTATTATTTTCTGGCAGACACCTTTCGAAATTCTTGTGTCCTGGTTTGACAGGATATACGAGAAATTCGACCTCTGAAATTCTAAAAAGCCCGGCGCCGCCAAATATTCAGTGGGTATAGATCTTTATCTCGGAATTATAGGAAATTCTATTTTTAAATGAGTACAAGAGATTTCTAAATTTCTAATCAGAACTCTCACTGTTTTGCATACATCCAGACATCATCCATTTGAGATACATTCCTGAAAACCAAGACTAAGTCCTTCACTGAGAGGTCCTGAAGATTTCCCAGACGAGTCCAAGCCATTTCCACTTACTCAAACCGGCGGCCTCTCTAGCTCTTGACTTCATAAGCTGGAGTGGTTGTTGTCAGCCAGATACTTTCCGTCTTCTGTGATCAGTCCAGCTCTGTCTCTGGTGAGTTCAAGTCTTCTGACACAACCTTAGTCCTGAGCAGTACAATGTGGCCAGAAGCAACCTCAGATGTAGAGCAGACTGGGGACCGAACGCAGTGTGGTATTGATCAACAACAGTGTAATTTAGTAAACGGCACCTGGGGGGCAGTGAGGCGGTGCCACCCAGGTTCACAGAACACCACTTTACACAATGGTTGGCTAGTATTGGGCAAGCAGAGAATTTGTTGGGGGAAGGAAAACAACCGTATGAGCCCCTCTGTGTCAAACAACAGTACAAGTCTTTAGAATTGTTTGGATAATCTCAGCAACCTAGAGTGGGGGAAGGAAAACAACAATGTGTGCCTCTCTATGCCAAATAACAATAATAGTGTTTTGTGCGTTTTAGATAAGCTGAACAAACCTAGAGTGGGGGAAGGAAAACAACAGTATGTGCCTCTCTATACCAAGCAGCAATACAAATATCTTAGAGAGTTTTCACTTCTGTTATTCAACCCTCCACCTTTATGTTCATGGCAGATTTCCCCTATATAACATAGTGGGTTGGTGGCTGCAGGGCAACTGCAAATGTGCAGCAAGTGGTGGTTTTGCTAGGAAAAATCTGCAAGGCAGTCTTTCCACTTGGTCATACTTAGAGTATTGTCCACATGCCTGGTGTTCTGATGTTTCAAATGATGGATTAGACACATGCTTTGGGAGTTGTCAATCCACCTCACTGTGAATGAGCCAGTTAGTCTCACACCATCGAGTATGGACTCATTCACTGGAAAGAAGTTTGACACCATTCAGAATAGCCTTGTAAAACAAACATATTTATAGGATAGGCATGTATCATTTAGAGGACATCAGCACTGAATGTGCATTAGATTCACAGCTCAGTACAGTCTCATTCACTGATTGTCATGTACACAAATTTGTCCTACTCATTTCATTTAAGTTTTACACCTTCTAAATGAATCTCACACACTGGGTGTGGGTCTAACATTGTGGAACTTAATCCCACTCCTTGCCGGTTGATCCTCATCTCTGCATACAGTTATATTTAATTTAGGAGTCTTGGTCTCATACATTTGTCACTGCACTAAAAACCCACCTCTTAAATATTGGCTAGCATCACAGTGCGATGGCAAGGCGCCAGCTTGCAAAGATATATGTGCCAAAATTTAAGGCACCCCCCCAACATGCACATGAACTCCCCCAGGAGCTTGTGACGAAAGACTATCTGCAGTTGTTATTAATTCTTTGCATTTCTTTCTGCACGTTTTAACCACCTGAATGCAGTTTGACTACTGTCTCGTTCCATTGGTGACAATCTTACACCATAAAGAGAAATGTACAGTAGCCTTATGACTGTGAGTCTCATAACCTATAAGTCAGTTTTACCAACTGAAGTGTAAGCTAAACATTTTGAAACAAGATTCTACTGTATAAGTGTCAGTCCCACACTTAGGAGCTCAGTCTCAGTACATGCTTCTGAAATTAACACCTCTTAGCAAATTGTGATTAAGGTGCCTGTGTTAGACTACACGTTAGCCCAATATCAGGCCAATATGCAGCTGAGTGGCTGTATTGTCATATTGTTCTTGCCATTCCTGGCACCTGATGCACACCATGTTATTTTGGGCACTCCGGGTGCCTGATGCTGAGTGTCATCTTCACGGTGCATGTGTAATGTGTGTGAATCTACACGTTTCACACATATTACACATGCACTGTGCAGAGGGTGCCTCGCAGTGGCCATAATTTGTCCTGAGACTAACACCAGCATTTAGCTGACATTACACCAAGGACCTAAGAATATGATTAGGTTGCGGGGGAAGAGTTAGCATTGCTCACTCCTCCTTTGCTGCCTAACTATAACCTGTACATAGACACCTAAGTATCTATGGGCCTCACACTAGAGTACCATTATTCACTGCTTTTAATTGTCATACCCAAGAGCATATTCCCAATCTTGTCAGTCTCATATACTGGGGCAGAATCGCCCTCAGGTGGTTATCACACAAGTACAATACTAATATTAACTAGGGCCAAATCTTACACCTTGGAGGATGGTCTCACCTATTCTGTGCATGTCTCAAAACTTTCCATTCTCAAGGCCACTGGTATTTTGCGATAGAACATTTAAAACTGTGCAGCAGGGTAAAAGTATGTGCAACACTTATTTTGTAGGAATCAGATGCAGTTTGAGGGTAACATTTTAAAGTCCAGTTGTAAGCTTTATACATCTTTCATTAAAGTGAATGCACACCCTTGAAACACTTCTTGGGGGTGCTGGATGCGTTAAGATAATCATCTGCTTATATTATCACAACCGCTCAAAAGATTTCCACTATCTAATAACTTCTTAAGAATGGTTATTTTGTTGAATAGTAGCTGAGCGAGGTAAATGTGTTCTGCAAGTTCTGAGTGTACAGAGTACTGTGCTACGATTCTGCAGTACTGTGGTTTTATGACGCTGTATAGTACTCTAGGAGGGATGCGTGCACTGAAGAACAATGCTTTGAGTTTGTTGCTTAGTGCTATTTACAGGCAATGCTGGACTCTGGAGGTGGGAGTTTTACTGGTTGGAGTTCATTTATTTTATTGTATTGTAGAGTGGTAGTGTTGTAATACAGGGAGGTAAGGAAGGATCCTGTTGGTAAGTTTGGCAACGGCTGACAGTACAGTCTTGAGAGATTACTTTGTGCTGTGGTTAAAGTGACATTATCTTGGGTTCCAGCAAAGTTCCATTGAAAAGTAGACTGAACTGCTGTTGGTGGGGCTAGATGGTATGCTGGTAGCTGTTGACATTGTTGCAATAATGCATGGTATTCTGATGATGTGTAAGTGTGGTAATATGTGGGGTGATGGGATGCACCCATTTACCCATCTATCCATCCATCTATTGATCCACATGCATGCACGCACCATCCAGCGACATGATGATAAGATTTTTTTGTGTGCAAGATAAAGTCAAGTTCTAAGAGCAGATCATGCTACTTCTTTGAAACTAACAATCGATAAAATGTCAAGGGGCAGTGGAGCTGCCTAGAGTGGATGTACATAGTGCTCCAATTTATTTTCTATTACCTTGTTGTATTGTAGAGTGGTAGTGTTGTGGAGCCCGTATAAAAATGAAAGTGTAAGGGGCTCTTTGGGAAACTGCAAACGGCAACACAATATTTCCAAAGGCAGTGGTGGTTTGGCAACTAAATCCTGTAATTTATTCCTCTTCCAAGTAAGAGTGCTATGTTACATTCTTGCACCCAGATGCCAATATAGCGCTCTTCAGGCACTGTTCCATCATCTGGGTGCATGCAATATATATTTGGCTCTAGGTGGGGTTAATAGGGGGAGAAGATAGGAGGAAAATTTAAGCGAGAGGCATTCGAGTTGGAATAAGCAGTAGGTGGTGGTCCTGTAGCCAGGAAAAGCAGATAGTGTAGAGAGCAGTTGGAGTATCTAATGGGGAACGGGGCCTCAGCGAATCACCATGCCCGGGGAGTTTGTCCCCACTGGAAGACAGGACAAGATGCCCCTCCCCGGGGTGGAGCAGCCATATGTGGTCTCTCTGTGCTCCGGGGGTTTGTCCTCTTTTGTGTCAAATTCTCTTGAGTAAGGACGTTTAGTCTCCACATGCCGTCTTTAGGCCTGTTTTTTCAATCGGGCTGTCAGGCGTGTGTAGCCTGAAAGGCGGGTGTATACCGGGCACCCCGGAAATTGGCTGAGGGGCTCCTACTCCTCTGCAGGTAGCCGTCGCTGCCCTCTCATCGGCAGCAGCTCAGGGGGCGTAGGATCTCGCGTACGTGTGCAGCCTTCTACTGGCCTTCATTGCACTGTGTGTCAACTAAAGAATGTGTGCGTCAGGCGGGGCCTGGTCAGCTGGCCTTTGAGGGCGTTTGGGATGGTTGTTGCAAAGCTACACAAGGAAGGCTGAATTTCCATATTCAGCTTGGCAGATAAGTGTTGGCAAATAGGTGGCTGTCTGGGGCAGGCAGTGTGGCATTGAAGGTTATGGGGTGACCGGGCATAAAAAAAGGAGGGTTAAAAGAACAGCTTTCAGTCATGCACCATGGGTTTGCATCCCAAGGGTACCTAATATAAATGGAAAAGCAAAATAAAGTAACAAAAAATACAATTAAATAAAACAGGAGTTGTGCATCTGGAAAAGTGTATCGTGGCAATTCTACAATGCAGAGGTTGTGGTGTCTTTGAGGAGTGTGGGTCAGCACAGGCATTATTAAGCATACTAGCTATAAACACTGATGAATTTAGTGTCTGGGAAAGAAACTGATGTTTTTCTTTGAAATACTGTTCTTTTGATATTAAGGATCGGGTGGCCACAGATCCTGGGGGTTTAAGGATAATAAGTGGGTTGTACTTTCAGTATCCTTGCCCCAAAATGAGGTAACCGTCGGCTGGAGAGGTGCTGGCGGTGGTGGCATGTCGTTCCCCAGAAGAGGGTACAGTATAAGGCTAGGAGATGAGATGGTGAATGCAAAAGGTTTTAGAGATACCGTAGTGCTAAAAGAAAGAGCTTTGTCGAGGGAAGGCTGGGAGGAAGTGAGATCAGGAAAGAGAAAGATGTGGTACTTCAAGTGCTGGACTGTAAAGAGAAGGTGGTGAGCTTAAAAATCAGGTATGGTGGAGGGGCTTAGACAGAGATGCTACTGAAAGATTTGGTGCAAGCGAGGTAGAGGGTTAAAATGTTCTAAATAAATAAAAGAGGAGGAAGAATTGGTCAGCAAGAAAGGAGCCAGGTGCGGGTACCTAATAATGGGGTAGATGGTGCTCTATCTCCAGCTGTGGCCACTGTCCTAGGAGTAAAACAAGGCTGTGTTTTAGCGCCCCTCCTGTTTAATATACTTTTTTATCTGATTTACCAGGTCAGTTGGAACGGGTTAAGTGATTTTCCGCTAAAGCCAATGGTAAGCCAATTAACATCATTTCTTATGCAGACGACCTAGTAATTCTAGATAGAACCAGGGTTGGGCAGCAACAAAAACTGGATGTACTTGTGAAATTTGCGGGAGATAATGGTCTCACGATTAATAATAGCAAAACTGTGACAATGCAGTTTGGGAATGCCTCAAATAAACATAAGTTGTATATTGGCAATGAAGAACTTCAAAACGTTAGCACTTATTGCTATTTGGGGCTCCAGTTTACCAAAAACTTGAATTGAGCAGTCCATATAGAGGCTAGTTTAGCCAAGGGAAAGGCTCAGGGAAATGCTTTACTCCATTTTAATAATAGTGTGGGCGGGGAGTCTGCTGTTAACTTGATCAAAGTTTATGAAGGAAAATGTGTTGCAGCTGTTTTATACGGAGCAGAGTTATGGGGATTTAGATCTTGGAAAGGCTTTGAGGAATTTGAGTCCTTTGTGTTGAAAGGGGCTTCAAGTTGTCTAACTCTGTATCTATTGCTGCATTGAGATTAGATCTAGATCTGGTCAGTCTTATGTTTAAGAGTTTTACTTGGTATGTTAGTTTGATGTCTAGTATGTCTCTCTCAACCGATATGTTGGTCGGAAATCAATGTTTTATCGAAATGAATAATTCCCTTCTTCAGGATACACCTCACCCCATGGCTGAGAGATGGGTACAGTTTTTGATTAACGCTACGTTAGGGGGAGGATTAGTTGATGAGAGTTCTGTTGATCAAAATTGTGCTGCTACTGTCAGGGGCTTTTTTTCAGCGAAGAGTCGTGATGTAGATATTAAGAGTGTGCTGAGGTTAGACTCATTGGCCACGTATGCCCATTTTAAGCAATGTCTTGGGAGGGAGCATTTATTCACTCTATGTACTTCGCCCTCAATGCTCAAATGGGCTCTTCCCATCCGACTGGGATTATTGCTCACATTGAAACGCTGGGGTCAAGAATGGGGTTTAAGGCCGGTGAAAGGATTTGTTCCTGTGGACTAAATGAGATAGATGATGATCTGCACTTTTTTTGGCGCTGTAAATTTCTCATGCTTCCAAGGGAAAAATGGTTGTCTTCTTTCTTTAAGTCTAATCCCGACATGAATTGTTTTTATCATGCACTGTATGCTCTGTTCAATGTAAAGAATGCCACTGATCTTTGTAAGATTATTCATTTTGTTCAAACCGCAACTAAAACAAAGATTGATGTGTTCAAGAAGATGCGTTCAGATTGCAACTGCTCTTTTCTTATTGTTTTATTTAAAGTATAATTGTATAACTATGTTTCTTTGATGGTTGAATAAACCAAAATAAAGAATATTTTACTACTACCTAATAATCACATTCAGTGCTGGCTGGCATCAAGGCAATGGACATTTTGATTTCAGGGATGCGTTTGCTAATGTCGAGCATTATAGTCTAGACAGCCTGCCAACTGAACTGGAAGTGGGCTGGTTTCTGAAAAGGGCAAGTGGGGATTTGGAGATGGTGGGCAGTTAACTGGCATCAGGACTGCAGACGTTTTGATTTCAAGGTTACCATTGCTAATGCTGAACATTGTATTCTAGGAAGCCTGCCAACTGAACTGGAAGTGAGCAGGTCTCTGAAAAGAGCAAGTGGGAAGGTCGGTGTCCAACCTGGAGTGGAGCAAGAGCGGACATTGAAACAAACAGATTTTGTGACAGGTGAGTTATAACAGTAGATGGGGGTAACTTATTGTAGCAGAAAGTGATAGTTGCAAAAATTGCAACTTGGACTGTCGGTGTCCGAGCCTGTGCTGGGCAAGAGCAGACACCGCAGTGAGCAGCAGACATGTGGCACTGGGAGATTTACAGGATTGGTCACAAGTTTGGGGTGATTTATTTGTCCCTGGATGAAATGAGCGGGTTGAGAAGACACAAGCAGGATTGTCTGTGTCCAAGTCGGAGTTGGGCGAGAACAGACAGAGTAGAATAGCAGACAGCTGTACTGGGTGACCTGTTATAATATGTGTTGCAAGTACAGGGTCTATTATGGGAAATGAAGGGGAAGTGATGTCAGGAGCAATGAGTGGCACATGAGAGGGTGCTTGAGTTCATGAACATGAAACGGCAGAATTTGTACAAAATTGTAGCAAATACATTGGGAAGAGGGGCACAAAAACTGTTTAAGCCATGTCAAGTGGTAAGGGGGTATGTTATGTCAGAAAATGTCATAATGCATTTATAAAGTGCCTGTGTACACCGGCTGGCATCTTCAGGCCCTGTCCATCAGCCCTCAGAGGGGGGAGAAAGGTCGATCCTGGGAGACAGGGCAGCAAGAACGCAAGGATCTTAGTGGGAAAAGTGCGATAGTGAAAGGAGGCTTGGAGGATAATTATTTAATTGGTTTAATGTGCCACTTGCCCATAGGCTTCTGGGTATACAAAATCGGAAAATTGAATGGAGGAACAGGTAGAAGAGAGGTAAGGATGTGTGAGTGATGGTTGCTTTGTTTGAGAAGTGAGATGTTCAGACTAAATTGCTTTTAGCAGATCTTACTGCAGCATTTTACTGCTCTGTCCACAGCATGAGGCCGAAGCCGACTGTGACGTTGCAGGGGGCTGCTTCATTCTTCCAGCACCTGAACTTACATGCACATCCTTTGTTCATTTGGCAGACTTACAGCACCATGTTACTGTTTTGTCCATAGCATATTGCCAGAACCGGTGGAAACCAACCATGATGTCACAGGGGACTGCTTCAATCACTCATTTCATTGCTAGTATACTCCTTGTCCTATCTTGTGTGTGTGTCAGAGGCCGTAAAGCTACTCCATCGCTGTGTTGGGTTGCTTAGAGTGGGTGTATGTGTGTTGTCTAGCTTAGCTGGCTATGCTAAATTTGTGTAACTTTGTTGTAGTGAAGTGTGGTAGCCGTGGCCCTATATAACTCTTCGCCCATCGTGAGAAAGGTGGGCGACCGTGGTGTACCAGGGTGCTGCTTACTTCTCTAGTTGGCAGTATGCTTGCTATTCTTTGCCCTGTGCCTAGAATCTGTGGTCTGGTTCACACCAGGTGCGATCAGTCACTCATGCACTCTTATTCCCAGATTGCTTGGTTGGGTCTGTATGTAACTTAGTGAGGTGTGCAATGTTGAGTTCATGTTACTTTGCAGCGGGAGGTCTTACCTTATGCTTTCCACAGGTGATTTATCATTGGTTTGCAGGTAGTCTTATTCTCGTCCCGTTGGTCTAAAATGCCTTGATCATCTCTTTTACTGCAGCCGTGTTCTAGCTGCAGACTTCCGGGTTTAAGATAAGTAGCCTAGTGAAATAGGGCACAAAAGGGGAAGAGGGGAGGGGGGCAGAGAACCACATCTAACCCCTGTTTAAATATGGGGCAGCACTTAAAATCATAGGAGCCTTACCTAGCAGCATTCCAGCAAAGGAAGCGGTATAACACTAACTGTTCAGGAAAGAACACAGATTGTGCAGAATATAATATGAGGAGCAGGGAGCAATGTATCACAGAATGTTAAGGAAATACTATGGGAAGCATAACACAAAATTGTTCATGAGAAGCAGTATAGTGTAACTCAAACCGTTCAGAGAATAATATGGGAAGCGATATTACTACGAACCTTTAGAGTCTCATAAGGGAAGAGGTACTAACAGCAAACTGTTCAGAATATATTATGAGGTGCAATATAACATACCTTTAAGAATGCACTATGGGCAACATTGTTACATGGCTGGCATTAATTAAATGGCAGGAATTAACCCCTTAAATGCGGAGGAAGTCTATAGACGCCATCCGTATCCATTGCTGAAATGCAGATGACATCTATAGATGTCATCCGCAGTACTGCTGTTTGGGGATCCCTAGCAGGGATCCCCAAACAGCAGTGGGCCTCCCATTGCCCGACATCGAAGGGGAACAAGTGTCCCCTTCAACATCGGGCCATGGCTCCACAGCCCGAACCAGCTATTCACTGCTACGCAGCAAACAGCTGACACAGGCTGCAAAACCCAGAAGCGCCATAATGGGATTGCCCATCCGTCCCCCAGGCTGCTAACACAGCCTCAGAGGAGAGCGGGCTATTGTGCTTATTTATGACAGTGATGCTGCAGGAGTAGCTGGTGATTTGGGTGCAGGCAAAGGCAAAAGAAGTGGGAAAGAACATGTTGATTAAACATAATGGGTGACAAGAGAAATTAAAGGGGGAATGGGAATAGTAATTTTAATGAAGACTCAGAGAGAGAGAGATGAATCAGTGGTGAAAACGGTGAACCTGGCTATGCATGGAAGTGCATCAGTCTTTGGGCGCACATTGGTTCGGTAAGACGAAATAGAGGTAGGTTTAGGGATTTAGGTTGAGCTGTTCCAATTATTGTACATAGGGCAGGCTAAAGAAGATTTTCAATGCTGCACACAGACATTCAGTCTAAAGAAGGTGTCAAAAGCTGAGGAGAGTTAATTCGCTAACCGCCGTCATATACAGGAAATAATGAAAGCTGGGAGGGGTCAGTATTTTGCACTGTTACAGCAGTATTCTTTAGAAAACATGGATGGGGTTCTCCCCCTTTATTTTTTTAATATCAGTATTTTATTAGGTGTGCGCAGGCGAGGGATGGCCTGGGGAGGTATGATGCAGAGTTAGGTCCCATGGGACCAATAGTAGGGTATGTCACAGGTCCAGATTGCTGGTAAGCACACAAGTGCCGGTATTATGGTGGGTGTCACCTCCTAATCTACTACTGGGGTGCGGGTAATGGGTCAGGTGATGGGGTGAATGCGGGTAAGTGGGTCTAGGGCATAACATCGCCGCGTATACCATTCAAAATAAAGAAAAGCACAAAGAGACTAAATTGACATTTCTCCATCGCAAAGCATGCTGTTACAGCTCCAATATCTAGATATGTGTTCTGTCTATTTCTAGCTTTCCTATCTTTCCCAAGTGTGTTAACAGGAAATAATCAAAAAATTAGGGGTTTAGGGTGGGTTAATAAATGAAACAGAAATGTTGCAACTTTTAAAATAACAATTATATAATGTACAATTTCAAAGCCTACTATAACCTCTCCAAAATGTAACTCTGATTTTTTTTCCCCCAAAACTTATTTTCTTAACTATGTTAACAAACAATTGTACAAAACTAACAGGTGTTTGGTATAATAATAAATGAAACTATAATGTAGGAACTTACCAAATGCCTAATATAGTGTGGACCATTACAAAGACTATGAGTAGGTGTTCAATGTATATGCAACTGTTTATAACATGTAATGGCTATATCATGTAATATGTAAATCAGTAGATGGAATCTATCAAATTAGTTATGTATCATATCAAGAGCTAAACAATTAAAAATAGTAATTGGGGGGCTGCGCCCACCAACCCCTCCCAAATTTATAACCATACTCCATGTGCACTTTGATAGTGGAAGAATGAGCATGTTGTATACTCTATATGGAGTGTAGGGTGGACCCTCGGGTATCATAACATTGTCTGACATTACATTTGCCAGACCTCCCAGCAACTTATATTTCCAGACCTGCATATTGCTGGTTTTGCATACTCGGGAGTGCAGATTTACTATTACATCCTCCAATCTGAGCAGTTTGGGCCAAGTGGCAGTAGGGTGTGTTTTGCAGACTTAGGAGAGTGATTATTTACTATTACATCCTCCGGTCTGAGCTGTTTGGGGCAAGGTGCAACTTAACCATACAATTTTGTGAAAGCTGACTGTTGAATACTGACAGTTGAAGAATGAAAAGGTTGAGGAATACTGACTGTTGAAGAATGAAAAGGTTGAGTATATATCCATTGCCCACTCTCCACTTGTACAGTTAGTGCAAATTAATTAAATTTACTACCCAGCATGTTAACCCATTGTACTGCAGGCAACCTATGCATATCACAGTTTTGTAAGACAAGAGACGAAAGTATTAATGATGATGAAGTTCAAATAGTAGAAATTGTGTTATATGTATAAGTACACAACCAAACAATTATTAAACATTTATGTAAGATGTTAGAAGCAGCAAAGACCAAAATAAAGAGACAGTAGTAAAAGTAAACAGTGTCAAACGTTATTAAAATAGTGAAATAACATTTGTTGAAATCGGTAAATTTTTAAACTATGTACATTTCCAATGTTCTAATCAAGCACCAAAAACAATAAATTAACAAAGCAGACTGAATACAGTTGTTACCCTAAAATAATAGAAAACAGAACTCAACAGCACAGCATTACAATATAACACTGAAAATCAAATATATGTGAAATATTTTTCAGAACAAGTAACATTAATGTACTATTATATGTAAGAATGTCTTGACATCTTAATAGTATTATAAAATTGTAACTGATCAATTAAATTTCAAAATTTAAATTGAAAGACACAGCTGCTAAATACTCCTCAGGGGGAATAGAATCTACTTAGTATTTCAGTTACTAATTCAGTAACTTTTCTAAGTTTATCTTTTCTCTGTGCCTTTTTAGTGATACGACTGTCAGTAAAAGACTCCCCAAAAGCTTGTCTCATCTTTGTGGATTACACACCAATTTCTAGCTTGTGTTTTTCAATAAAAACCCAAAACTTTGTTGTGCCTATGAGCAAAACTTCTGTTGAAAGAATTATGCCAAGATTCAACATAATTATTGGTCTTTCCATATCCATCCTGAATAACCTCTAAATTGTTCCACATATTTATTTTGATATTAGTTATTTTTCTCATAGACTTTTCCCTTAAACCAAACCATGTGTCTTTAAAATATGTATAAAATGGTGTTAGAATATCTTCATTGTCTTTACTGTAACCACTATTTTTTTAAATATTATAGTATTCTATAACTTGTATCTTAGGCACACAAGCCAAAGTGGCAATTTTTTTTACAAAATTTTGAAAAGTACAGTCAGCGCTGTATTTATCTACCAATCCAAAGCGCTGTATAGCCCTCCATATACACTATTTAAAATGAAAAAAGCATCCCTTTAATTTACATGAAGGGAAAGCCTGCTTTAAAGCCTTTACCAATCCCACCTCAAAGTCCACTAATATGATCTCTGGTACAATGCCACCTAATCACACACTGATAAAACTGAACACATCAAGATATATAGAAGACAATTTAGAAGGAAGTAAGCAGTAAAAAATTGGAAAAGAAAAGTCTTTGGCAGTACAATGAACAGTAAATAGTTGATAAAAAGGGTGTGGACATATCTTAAATGTTCCATCCATGTTCCATGACTTAGTTGTTTAGATAATGCTCATTCTTTGTTCTGTCCCAAATATCAGAATCCTCTTATCACTTGATTTGTTGTCATATAAAAGTACATTTTCATTGTCTGCAAGAGTAGTCATTTTAGGCTCAATAATTAAGTCTGCAAAAGTGATAGGATTTTTTGGTGACATTAAATTGGCAGAGCGTTTGTGACTTATGAGATGACAAAGGTCCCTGAATCGAGGCATGATTCCACTAACAGCTGGAGACAAATTGGCGCAAACATCCTTTAATATTTCTTGTAGGTTTGCACTTGAAGAAGATGCTTGTTCTTTCACTTGCTCAACAACTTTCTTTGCACTAAACATAGCTGGATCAGGTACATGGCAATTTGTAGTTTTTGTAACAGTAGTAGTATCTGTAGATTTGACCCTTCCTCTGCAGCCTAACTGCCAGTATTTACAGCATTTCCAAAAGTAGAATTCTTAATTTTTTTTCCAAAACCAAAAAGAAACCCCTCCAATACCAATTGTCTTTTTCCTTTCCTTGATAAAATGTACTCCATAGCGATGTAAATGTTGCTAAAAACAGAAACATAACAAATAAAAATATTTAGTAATTGCTCAGTACTACTACAAAATGCCCTACATAGCTACTATTAAAGATCCCAAATTGTAATACAAACATTGCACCTATAAAGTAAGTGGGACACATCATAAAACATAGGCCCAAACATTCCTCATTTCTCTGTGAAATGAACTAACTTTATTTCAAGAGTGACACAAAGGATCAGTTCCTTCTTCTATTGCACAGCTAAAACACAGTTCAAGAAAGAAAAGGAACAGTAAACAAACAGAACCCTTTCCACATCAGCAAACATTTCAGAGTAGAATCTCACCTTGCCAGAGCAGTGATACAAAGTATCCAAGCAAACAACTTCTGAGGGGCACAGCACAATGAAAACAGTAAACATATACTCCCCATTGATATAGAAGCCAACTTGTCAGAGGAAATGTATTACTAAATGTATTTTTCAGCACACCATACCAAATGAATCAACCCAAAGACACAAACTTGAGCTGGGGAGAAAGAAATAATACAGATAGACCCCCTTTCCAAAATAATCAATCATAAAAGAAAGATTTCACAGTAAAACATGAGAAATTAATAGACCCCCTTTCCAAATTAATCAACCATACATATCAATAGCACAATAAAACCTCATAACCTTACCTAAAGATTACTTCAAATAGATGAAGGCCACATCAGTAGGCTGTCCAGCAAACACAGGAAATGTAGACCACAGCAGTAGGCTCCTCACTGGCAAAGGCCTAGGGCCCATCAACCAATATATATATATATATATATATATATACACATCCCTGCAATCTTAAACGCCGCCCAGGCATACCGAACGACATGTGGTACCGTCGAACTAGCTGCACGTGGCAAATGGGCACAGGTGGTCCTGGTCCACGTGCTACTGGGTCACGATGTGTAAACAAACGATGCCCTGCCCCACATGCTCCAGGCACAGGATGATCAGCTACGTGTGACTCAGGAATACGTGTGACATGTATACAAGCAACATGAAGATGTATTGTAAGAATACGTTGTACGGGCACACGTGAGTGCAGACGATTTAAACTTACGGCGATATACGGGCTCCACGATTATACATGGGTGACGTTCGTGCAGCCACAATGTATATGTGTACAGGACTATAAAGGTTCAGCGGCAATGTTCTGACACGATATTCGATGTGCGGGACGTACGACATTGCATCAGACAATGACAGGCCGAAACGATATACGACCCAGACAATGAATGAGTTCAATGACGGTACGAATGATACAAACATGTAATCGACACAACTCCAACAATACTCAGGCGGCAATGACCACACAATATAATACACAGGCGACCAAATGACACTGCCATCTACCACCATTATAGGACGACATACTGACCAACGATAAAACTGTAGGCGGGACAACGGCAAACGACATACCAGCTACAATGACAACATCAAGGGTACAAGCCCCCATTGCCTATGGTAGAATGACACAACGACGTAACGGCAGACGATACATAGGGTAGGCGCTATTACCACCAGGGTTTACAGCCCGCCTCCCCGGGTAGGTAAACAGGTCGGGGATTTGTGGCTAGGGTGGTAACACCAGTTAGGCTGGAGGCATTGAGTATGACCATCTTAGCAAGGGTGCTGTGGTGATTTGCTAGGGCATTCCAGGAAGCTTTCCAGACGTTATTGTAGCCTAGGTGTGGTAGATGGGTGGGAACCTGATGTACGTAAAAGCCAAGGAAGTAGTTACAATTTTGGTTTTTATTTATTAAAAAATTAGATACATTTCATAAAACATCAATATTACAAATTCACTTAAAAATACACTGCTACACAATCATATTTTTATGTACCTATAAAAACAAGTATCAATATAAACAACGCCAACTAATTATCCCCCTTTTCTTAGTTTCATAACCATTTTAAAAAAGACAAAAGATATTATATTCATTATTCAACATTTTGATGTAGAACATCAAAGGTTTTATTTGAGCATATGCCAGTGACCTGAACAGATTACAGTATGTAGCCATTTCCTTCTCGGCACATTATATATTTCACAAAACAATAGGACAAGAGTAATGGATTCCTCTGATTCACCGGATTTACAGATATTATAGTGATCATGCGAACCAGAGTCATTAAAATGCTTGAAAAGAAGATTCAATCTAAATCTGATTAACAGATATTTCTCATATTTAGTCAAAGTTAAATTGTAAAGTAACAGGAGTTTCATCTCATAAAACAGAAGATATTCATAAAGTGTCATTTTCTGCCTGGCGGGTGACCATAACTGATCTTTGGCTGTTTCTACCAGTTGAGTAACTATTTGGGAGGCCACAGTTTTGGTTAAAACAGTTGTGTTGTGAAATGTAAACCAAATGTTGGAAGCAGACAACGTTGACCTAACTTGTCTTAACCAGCTAAGCTTTCCCCAGACCTTATATGACTGAGAAACCTTCATGTCAGGTCATACCTCTGGTGGGTAAACAATGTTAGAAAGAACTTTACAGGAGTAATTGCTATTTTATCAACTAGAGGAATAAGTAATGAACTAGTTACGTACCTTTCAGGAACGTTGGTTCTGATGGATAGTAGCGGGTTTTCAGCATTCTCATCATGAACGTGGGCCTTCCACAGTTCCAGATCGGCGAGCGAAGATTTTTTCGGAGCCCCCTCTACCAGTGCTCGATGTCGGTGCAGGTCAGTGGCGTTGTTGTCGAGAGTGCAATCGACCCCCGGCGCCAGCAGATGGCAGTGAGTGCATGCACTTCCATATATGCACCAGCTCGAGCCCCAAGCATCAGTTCCTTCCGCGCGGAGCCAGACTCAGGGGAA
>JAXIUS010000009.1:0-17817 GCA_035593325.1 Pseudotriton montanus
CCCCTCCCACCCCTCCTTTGTGTCTCTACCCCACCCTCCCACCCCTCCTTTGTGTCTCTACCCCAGCCTGCCACCCCTCCTTTGAGTCTGTCCCCCACCTTCCTACCCCTCCTTCATGTCTCTCACCACAACCCTCCCATGCCTCTACTCTTTGCATCTCACCCCTCATCCCAACCCTCTACTGCCTCTGTCTCTCCTACTACTCCACTGTCTCTCAAACCTCTACCCTTCCACCCCTTTTCAGTCTTTCTCTCACGTATGCACTCCTCTATCTCTCCACTGTCTCACCTACCCTCCACTGTCTCTCCCACCCAACCCTCTTACTTTTCCACTGTCATTGTCTCTCACCCGACCCTCCCTCCCATCTTCCTGCATACCCGTCTACCATCTCAACTCGCACTACCCTCATTCATCCCACTGTCCACTCTTCCTCCCATCCATGGTCTCACTTCACCTACCCATATCTCTCCTCACCCACCCTCTGACCTGTTTCACCTCAAATCCAGTGTATAATATCACCTACCTACCCTATGTCCCACCTGACACACAACTCACACCCACCCATCATCTTACCTTACCCATCAGTTAACCATCTCACTGCATGCACCCAATATATCACCACACACATCCACTTATCCACTGTCTTATCTCACCCACCATCTGACTTCAACCACCTACTCTCACGTCACAATCTCATCCACCCACCCATTCCCTCTCACCCCATCCACCCACCCATTCCCTCTCACCCCAAACAACTGTCTCACCCCACCTACCCCCTACAACTTCTCACCAAGTCCGCCCGCCCACCTCGCACATATTTTTACCCTAGCCATCCACCCACTCTCACCCCTCCTATCTACCCATTGTTGCAACTTACCTAGCCACCATCTCACTCCACCCTCCATCCCACATCACCCTCCCACCATGTCACCCCACCTACCTATCCCCATCTCATTCCACCCACTCTCACCAGAGCCATTCTCTTACCCAACTAGTGTTTTACCCCACTCACTCACCCCACCCACACACCGCCTCATCTTGCGTACCTTCTGCCTCACTTCACCCACACTCTTTCTTACTTTACCCATTTACTCACTTCATCTCAGTCACTGGCTTATGCCGCTCTCACACATGTGGTTCACCTGACGGGCATCCTTATCCAAGCCATCAACATGCAGAGCCCTAATGTCATTGGCCAATTCTTGTTAAATATGACAGGAATATTAAGTCCTTAAAATAGATGTAAACACATTTTTCATTATCTTCTGTTATGCTTTCTTTGATACTAAGCATAAGGTATTTGTTAATTTGTGCCTTAGTGGGATCCTCTTATTATCTGTGTGCAGTTTGTAACACGCTGAACCTCTGGCAGCTGGCATTGTAACATCAGGAGGGATCTGTTAACCGGATGATTTTGCCAGTTTTTTTTATCTGGTTTGTTCCAGATCTCTACATGTCTGTCAGATGGCATTGGGACATCATACAGGAGTACATTATTACAGTAGAGTAGGGATGTAAATTTAAAATGACATAATATATGTAAGGCTTCTTCTAAATGGTAACTGGGCTGCTATGCTCAGGTGTTGGTGTATACTGTACATGGCATGTGCTGAAATACAATTTTAACAACACATGCAACCTAAGAGACAGACAGTGCGTATGTTGCATCTGAATGCAAGTGAAACACTGAAGTTCTACAGTTAGAGGTAAATAACTGTGTTATTGTTCCTATAATATTTAAGTTTTAGCACTACAGGTGTATGTTTTATAGGCAGGTATATGTTTTATAAGACACTCAGACTGGGTTCAGACCAGGGAGAGGAACTGAGCTGGCCTTGTTTGACATCCAGGAACATCTACTGGTGGTGGTGGACCGGAATCACCCAGCGGCTCTGGTGTTACTTGGCATATCGGCCGCCTTCGACACGATAGATCACTCCATCCTTTTAGACAGACTCTCTTCAGTCGCGGGAGTTACATCCTTGGCCCTTCAGTGGTGTTGTTCCTTTCTCAAGGACCAGAGCCAGCAGATACACATGGATGTGGTCTGGGCAGCACCTAGACCCACACCGTTTGGAGTGCCTCAGGGATCAGCATTATCCCCACTCCTTTTTAACAACTACATGCAGCTGCTGGCTTGCCTGTTGGAGAGCATCAGCGTCACATTTCAAATGTATGCCGATTACACCAGCTGGTGGTGGATTTGTCAGATGCTCGGGCAGGAGCCTGCATGGTGCAGGGGCTGGATGACAGAGAACTGGTTATGCCTTAACCAGGAAAGAACAGAAATCATCATCCAGGGTCTCTTGGCTCCAGTTCCGCTCCAGGTGGTGCCGTGGCCAGAATCTATCATCAGTCGACCTGTCCCAGTTGAACAGGCAAAGAGTCTGGGGGTGTAGTTTTTGGAGTCGGGGACGGCTGTCGCCCAGGCCAAAAGGGTGGTTGGTGTGGGTCACCTCCAGCTGAACTGTTTGAGGCCACTCCTTCCCCTTCCAGCCCCCACTCAATGTGCCATCCTTTGTCAGGCCCTGGTGTTATCAAAAATCAGATATTGTGACACCTTTTACATCGGGCTGACTAAGCGAGTGGGGGCAGGTCTGGTGAGGTTTCAAAACCGAGCTGTCCGCCTGGTGACGGGATTGCAGAGATATGATCATGTGTCTGAGGCCAGGAAACAGCTGGGATGGTTAACCCCGCAACAACAATCCACATTTCGAGGATTGTGTGTCATGTGGAAGGCTCTCCATTCCCAAGGTCCAGACTACCTCAACAGATGGTTCTCATGGAAAACCTCCATTTTCCCGTCACGTCTTCAGAACCGCAGGCTTGTTGCCGTCCCTGTTCATAGGAAGGCAACGGGGGCCGGACAGGCCCTGTAACGACTGGGGCCTAGGTGGTGGAATAGGCTTCCTCCACATTTGAGGGACATTGACTCATTTGCCATTTTTAAGTGCGGACTGAAGGCCTATATGCTGAGGGTGGATTGAGGTCAGCCGAGACTTTTTAGGCTGTCTGGAGGGAGAGGGTTCTATCTCTTTGTGTATTTTTGACATATAATTTATTCTGATTTTTGTTTTGTAGCAATTGCTTGCATGTTTTTATGCGCTGCGAAGCCGTAGGCAGTAGGCACTCAATAAATTACTTTTTCATTCATTCATTCATTTCATTCATTCATACATCATTTGAGCATCTGAATGTCTGTGCATACAGTGCCAGGGTCAAGTGGGATTTCATCTTGTAACAACAATGTTTCAGTGTTTTTGATTTTTTCATAGTCTGAAAACGATTTCTTCCAGGCAAGTTAAAGCATTTTGAGGCTTTGTAAATACAGAAATTTTGAAAGCTAGAGAGAAGTTCTGAAAATGTACATAGTTTAAAGGCCAGAGCAATTGTACATTAGAGCACGTAAGCAAGGCCTGCATCAAGAGAGCCCATCTTAGATGCCTAGTTTCCCCAACTACAGCAGACATAGTATCTTTCCTTAATCCCTGAATGGTTAAGACTTTTTTGTAATCATATTTCTCTATTTCTCCCTCATTTATATAAAGGACTCATTGGCCAAGAATGACCTATATTTCATCAAGCTGTCCCACCTTCAATGCTCATGTTAGCATTTCAGCCATGCAGACCTATTATGGGCAATGTCTGTAGAGCAGTATTATTGCATTCCTGCCCCATTCCACAGCTGGATTGGAGCCCTGAAGCTTTCATATGATTGACTGGTTTGTCTCTTTACCCTAAGACTGATCAATATGCAGAAGTCATGTGTAGAAATATTTTTACTTACAAAAACTCTCTCGCCATTCTAAGACAAGTATTTGATACTGATGGTGCATATTCTTAGCTCCCTTCCTCTGGCCTTTCCTATTTTCATATTTTTGTGGACTTAAGTCATAAGTTGTGCTAGGTCGTGCTCATTGTATGGATTTGTTTCCAGTTAAGGTTTCAATTGGCTGCTCTTCTTGTTGAACTTTATTTTCACATATTTTTGGGAAGAAGATTAGAACTAGACCTTCTTCTTGTGAAAGGAGATACATATATCTTTCACTTGGCAATGTCATGGATTGCAATATTGTTCTAATTGATAGTGGGTTCTCAGCATTCTCATCATGAACTTGGTCCTTCCATAGTTCCAGATCGGAGAGCAGAGATTTATTCTGAGCCCCCCCCCTACCGGCGCTCGGAGTCAGTGCAGGTCAGCGGCGGTGTCCATCAAGGCACGGCGCCGGCACATGGCAGTGAGTGCATGCACTTCCATATATGCACCAGCTTGAGCCCCAAGCATCAGTTCTGTTTCTTCCATGTTGCCAGACCGTTAGTGAGAGCAGGAATACCCCTTTGATAGTGCATTTGAAGCCTTTGACTTTGTTTTCTTTGAAGATGTCATCCCACGGTTTCAAGTACTGCGGCGAATGCGAGGGCACGATGTCGGTAACCGACCTGCATCGTCGATGTCTCTGGTGCCTCAGCATCAATCATGACATCAATGCATGTGGAAAGTGCCAGACCATCCGACCGAAGTCACTGCGGGAATGGGCCCTGAAGCTTCAGGCAGGACATCCGGCTAAGCATTCAGGTAAGGGCTTGACTCCATCGAGTCGCACAGCATTGACCCCTCATTCCACTGAACTGAGTGATGTCACGATGCCCATGAAGGAGCCGCATCACCAATCCCACACAAAGTCGACTCCCAGGCGTTCACCATGGGGCTCTCCTCAGAGGACCCCGTCGGAGTCACCTGTGCGGAGGCGGCCTCGGGTGTCGGACGTCGATATTGAGGCTTCTTCACATACCTCATGCTCGACATCCAGGGAGCACAGGCACTCTGGATCATCAAAGTCCTCAACCCACAGCCGGCGTCACCGTTCTCGATCTCCACGGTGCCCCTCCATGGCGCCGGTGGAGGAGGAACGGCCTCCAATCCCTCAATCTTCCCCGATGGGGTCGGTTTCATGACCCCCTCCCATGTAGGTCATTCCACTGGCATCCACTAGGCAGGTCCTGACTGAGGTTAGGGATGTCCTGCGTTTGTTAGTGGAGTGTATCCCCCCTGCAGTGTCGTTTGTGGGCCCGATGGCTCCGGCCCTGGAAGTTACCACTGCGGCATTGGGTCCCTCATCCACGGCACTGGCGGCTCCGGCCTCGGGTCTGTCTGTGGACGTCAGTGCCAGAGGCTCTGGTGCTGGTGGGATCCTCACTAGGCCATACTCTTTGAGGCCCTTGTTTCAAGAAGTGTCTGATGTGGGTCCAGGATCTCCTTCACACCCCGAGGGGGGTTGAGGTTTCCGTTTGGAGGTCCGAGGGAGAAGTCTTTTGACTTCACATCGACCTTTGCCTTGCACCTTGAGAAAAGGTCAGGCTCTGGTATGATGTCATCTGACCTCAGGATCACCCCGGGGGTATCTCTGCCCTCAGATGAAGAGGGGGGAGGGGGTCAACAGGGAGCCCTGCTTCAGGGGTCCGGTCGACCACCTCAGTCATGGCCTCACCTATGCCAGTGGCCTGGACACGTTACCAGACAGTGATCTGGGGGGCCAAGACCCTGCTTTTTACCCCGAGCAGGGTTCTGGGTACTGGCATGTTATTAAAGAGGCAACATCCACTCTGGGTATCGTACTCCCCATCCCAGCGAAGACATCCAATGTCTTGACGGAAATCTTAGCGGAACCGGCTGCTAAAGGTGTGTCATCACTTCCCTTTGCTTTGGGTCTTTGTGAGCCTTTGCTTGGGCTCTGGGAGCACCCCACCAGTCTTTCCGTGGTTGACCCTCAGCTTGCCCGGAAATACAGGTCTGCATGTGCGGACCCGGCGTTTGTACATGTCCATCCTTCGCCGGACAGCCTAGTGGTTCAGGCTGTGACTGTAAAGTCTAATGTGGCCACATTCCCTGTGCACCCTCCTGACAGGGACTCCAAGCACCTCGATGGATACGTGAGAAGGGTCTACTCATCGTGTAGCCTGGGGTTGCGCTCAGTGAACTCTGTGCACCTTCGCCCGATACGCACACGCTTTGTTCACTGATGACCAGAAACTTGTGGAGCAAGTTGCTGAACATCTTCGTTCGGGTCTCTCCCACCTGGCAAATGAGGGCTTGGAGGTGACTAAGCAAGCCTTAGTCTGTGGCATGGACACCACTGATTCAATCGGGTGGGCCATGGCCACTTCAGTATCCATGCGGAGACATGCATGGATGCGTTCATCCCATTTCTCCCCGGACGTCCAGTCCAAACTTTTGGACATGCCCTTTGATGGTGAGCATCTTTTTGGGGCTAAGGCAGATGAGGCCTTGGAAAAGTTCAGTGCCACACACTCGATGGAACTGAACCTTGGGCGCGGTCCTGATATGACCAAGAAGTATTTTCCGGCAAAAAAGCCTTGGCCGGTTAAGCAGGTTTCCCAAGCTGCTCAGCAGCAGACAAGAAGCAGTTTCCGCTGCCTACCAAGTGTCCTGCAAAGGCCAGGGTAGTGGGTCAGGGCAAGGGCGCTTCGAAAGAGTCAGCTCCTCCTTTGAAGCAATCTTCTTGACCTTCCTCTTCCCTTAAACCATCCCACCCCAGTGGGGGGGTCGGTTGTTGGGGTTTGTGAAGCAGTCAGAGGAGATTACCTCAGACCAGTGGGTCCTTCAAATTATCCGATCAGGGTATTGCCTCCCATTCCGGATCAGACCCCACTCTTCCCCCCTCCATTCCCACGAAGACACAGAGGGACCACACGTCTGTCCTGAAGCAGGAAGTGCTCCATCTCATTCAGAAAGGAGCGGTCAACGGGTGCCCACCACCCAGAGGAGCCATGGGTGGTACTCCCATTACTTCCTAGTTCCCAAGAAGGGTGGAGGTCTCCGCTCTATCTTGGACCTACAGAGACTGAACAAGCTCCTGCGGAAAGACAAATTCAGGATGTGTACCCTCACCCAGGTCCTGATGGCACTGTCCAAGGAAGAATGGATGGTGTTGCTGGACCTGCAGGATGGGTACTTCCATATTTCCATCCACAGGGCTCACCAGAGGTTTTTATGCTTCATGGTAGCAGGGGAACATTACCAGTTTTGTGCATTGCCGTTCGGTCTCACCTCCACCCCTCGTGTCTTCACAAAGGGGCTGGCAGTGGTGGCAGGCCACCTCTGCAAGGAGGGTGTTCACGTGTTCCCTTACCTCGACGACTGGCTCCTCAAGTCACCGTCAGAGGATCGGTTGAGGCAACATCTGTCTCACATGTGTACTCTGCTCTTTTCGCTGGGTTTTTCCCTAAACTTAGCGAAATCGCACGTAGTACCCTCTCAATGGATCCAGTACATAGGTGCGATATTGGACACCTCTCTGGAGAAAGATTTCCCCCCTCTAGAAAGGATTTTTTCTATCCAGCAGATGTGCGATGCCCTTGTGGAAGGTTCCCTTGTCCCTGCAGTACAGTTCCAGAGAATGATAGGCCTGATGGCGGCTTGCATTCATCTGGTTCCCCATGTGTGGCTGCATATGAGGCCCCTTCAGTGGGCTCTGGCTTCCCAGTGGAACCATCACACTGGGGACCCGAAAACAATGCTGTCAGTGACAACCCACCTAGCAAGTCAATTATGCTGGTGGGGGGACGTGGAGATGCTGCAGAGGGGCAAGCCTTTTTGGCCTCCCCCTTCTCAGGTCACAGTAGTGACAGACACATTGCTCTCGGGGTGGGGAGCACATGTCATGGACCTATCCACCAGTGCACTGTGGAGTCCAGAAGAGTCCTCTCAACACATCAACTTGTTGGAGCTGAGAGCGATCAGGCTGGCCCTTCGTTCCTTCCTCCCATCTCTTTGTGGCAGGTCAGTCCTGATTCTGATGGACAACATAGTGGCCATGCATTACGTCAACAAAAGAGGTAGAGTGGGGTCTTTCCGGCTCTGCAGGGAAGCTTTCCTACTCTGGGAGTGGGCCATCCTACATGATATTTCTCTCCAGGTGGCTCATCTGGCAGGAACCGAGAACATTCTGGCAGACTCTCTCAGTCGCCTCTCTGTCTCCCACGAGTGGGAGCTGCAGCAGGAGGTTCTCAACTCCATCTTCAGTCTTTGGGGCACTCTGCAAGTCAACCTTTTTGCAACTGCGGAGAACAGCAAGTGTCGTCTCTTCTGTGCCAGGGTGTACCCCCTCAGAGGTGCACTCGGAGATGCGTTCACAATTCCCTGGTTTTTCAAACTTGTGTACGCGTTTCCCCTTCTACCCCTGATAGGGGGCAGTGGTGGCTCGCCTCAAATTGTCCAGGTGTCAGATGATTCTGATTGCACTAGACTGGCCCCAGCAAGTTTGGTACTCAGAACTGTTGGAACTCAGATTGGCCCCTCCGTTCAGCCTGCCCCCTTGGGCAGACCTGCTTTCACAGAGGGGGGGCAAAGTGCTTCATCTGGACCCGTACAGTCTCAAGCTCCGCGCTTGGTGTCGGAGCGGGTCAGGTACAGCTGCTGGGATCTGACAGAGGATGTACTGGAGATTATCATGGCTGCTTGCAGACCATCGACAAGAGCCATTTACAAATCACGCTGGTTGCGATTTTGTTCTTGGTGCTCTGAAAAGGAGTTGGATCCATTTGACTGTCCTGTCTCTTCGGTCCTGAGCTTTCTGCGTCATCTTGCAGATTGAGGACTAAACGCCTTTACCATTCATGGTTATGTGGCATCCATCTCCATCTTCACTCATTCTCTGGATGAGAGAGCCTTGTTTCAACTTGGTTTAGTGAACAGTTCCTCAATGGACTTATAAATATGTTTCCTCCCAGGCCTCCCTCGTTTGAGCCCAGGGATTTGTCTTTGGTTCTTTCTGTGTTGCAGAGGCCTCCGTTTGAGCCCATGCACACCATAGATCTTCAACTGGTCTCTTGGAAAACAATCTTCCTAGTGGCAATAACATCTGCCCACCGGATAGGAGAAATACAGGCCTTGTCGGCTGACGAGCCCTATACCAAAATTTAACCTGCAAAAGTCATCTTAAAAACGAAACCTTCTTTTTTGCCCAAAGTAGTTTCCCCCTTTCATTTGTCACAATCAATTATTTTGCCCGCCTTCTACCCCTTTCCCCACCCACTGATGGGAGGAGAGAAGATTACATTGTCTCTGTCCTAGGAGAGTCCTCATATATTATGTCGTGCTCTTCTGAGATCAGACATGACCGACAGCTCTTTGTCGAATACATGGGCAAGAGAAAGGGTAAATCTCTGACTAAGCAGACCCTCTCAAAATGGGTCGTGCTTCTTATCAGGAAGTGTTATGAGATTGCAGGTAAGGTTTCCCCCAATATCCTCAGGGCACACTCCACCAGGGGTGCTCTGCTACTACTGCTTTCTTGGGTGGGGTCCCACTAGAAAACATCTGCCAGGCTGCCACCTGGGCTAATATTCTTACCTTTGCCCGTCATTATAATATGGACACAGCCACAAGAAAGGATCCCTTGTTTGGCAGCTCAGTGCTGCAGCAACTCATTTACTTGTATAGACAACTGTATTCTGTACATACCTTATTTTGTATATATTGTAATATATTGTCATTGACAATTTTCACACCACAGCCACCTACACTGCTTTGGGAGTGGTTCATGATGAGAATGCTGAGAACCCACTATCCATTAGAAGAACTAGTTATGTACCTTTCAGGAATGTTGGTTCTGATGGATAGTAGCGGGTTCCCAGCATTCTCATCAACCCACCCAGCCTCCCCTACTAAATTGTCACTTCCCAAATTTGGCCGGTATATACTCCATTGTTGTATATACTTTGTTTCTAAAATTTGGTGAGGTACCCTAGTTAGTTAGTTTTTCTCCCCTGAGTCTGCCTCTGCGCAGAAGGAACTGACGCTTGGGGCTCGAGCTGGTGCATATATGGAAGTACATGCACTCACTGCCGTCTGCCGGAGCCGTGCCTCGATGGACGCCGCCGTTGACTTGCACCGACTCCAACTCCGAGCACCGGTAGAGGGGGCTCAGAAAAAATCTTTACTCTCCGATCTGGAACTATGGAAGGACCAAGTTCATGATTGGAATGCTGAGAACCCGCTACTATCCATCAGAACCAATGTTCTTGAAAGGTATGTAACTAGTTCTTCTTTATTTTTCCCATGACTATTTCTTAGCAGAAAACAACTTATTTATAGTGGAGAGTGGGTGTTCAGGATTCACATCTTTTTATCAGTGTCCTGCTGTGCCACTTCTCGGTGGGAAAACATTCATAACACTATTTGCTATGGACCTGCTGGTGGCATCAGCATTGTGGTTGTTGAGTGCAACTACAAGATGGTATATTTCCACGCTGTATATTATTAAGTCAAGGAAAATCCCATATGCACCAGTTCATTATTTTCTGCATGTCACACATATAGAAATCCAAGCTAACAGTACTGGACTAAAGTTTCTGAAAATGTTAGTGAATAGATATGGCTTCAAGGCCAGCAAGTCATACTGGCTCATATGAGGACTGTCTTTGGTGCTTGGGGGTCAGTAGTGTACACTGCAAGGCCATGCAGCCAAAGAGTAACTACGAGGGGAAGGATAGGTTACTGATGACCCCCTCTCAGGGCTGAAGGAGCCCTTGTAAGACCCATGATGCATGTTATTTGACATTAGAATCAAATTTTCTGTGTCCCCCAGTTTCTTCCCCAGGTTCAATGTCGCACCCTTCAGGGGACCAGTGTCATCCTTCATCTAGGGTGGACTGGACATTGAAGGGTGAGTCTCCTCAGCACCACTCCAATGTGTCTCACCACAGTCGCTCTCCATCACAAGAACATTTATTCTTTTGCCTCATCAATGGATCACCATCATTGATCTTGATCACTGCCCGGTCACAAAAACATTGACATTCAAGGTCCCCCAGTTGGTTGGATTATGACAGAGAGACACCCCACCTCAGAATCCGTGTGGCAATTGTTATTGCCCCTTAGATGTTTGCCCAGCTGTTTGTACAACAGCCCAGGCCACGACATCTGATGCCCTCATTTTATTCGGGGCATAATTCTTTAGTCTCTTCTGGACTTTGGCGGTTCCTAGGGTGGCTTTTACAGATCCTTTCTTGAGTCTTGGGCTGGCTTCTCCAGAACAGGGTATGCCTAGATTCACTCCTATAGATTAGGCTTCCCAAAGGGATCCTTCCCCTTCTTCTTTCAGACAATTGCTAGATGAGAAAGAATTGGGGTTTTATTATGATGAGGAGGAAGATGAGAGCAATGATGTTGACCCAGGAAAACCAAGGAATCCCTTTGAGAAATTAAGCACTGATTTAGCTGATGCCAGTTGTCTGCACAGGAGTCCCAAGTTTGTCTTTCCAGACCCTTCAATTCCCTTTCACATTTGCTATGGTCCATCTTACCTTCAAGTCCATCATAGTGCAATTGAAGCCTTAGGGATCACTCATCCTGTTGAGCAGAACACTTCTTACCCACTCACGTACTTTATGGAGGGATCTTCCACTTCTGCCCCACTTTTGTCTTTCAACTCTGCTTTGGCAGAACCTCTAATGGGGCTTTGGCATACCTCTGCCATACTTTTCAATTGTACACTGGCCAGGTACCATGAAGCAACCTCATATTACTCCGCTTTCTTATCACCCCAGCCTGCGTCTAAAGGTCTGGTGGTCATGGTGACCACTGTAAAGTCTGACAAAATGTTGCCTATGCTGCCCTCAGATAAAGTCTAAAAGGATAAAAACAACAGGAAAAAAGATTTTTGCTACCTGTCATCACGGGTTAAAATCAACAAATCCATCTTGCACTTTGCCTCAATATTGACATGCAATTTTTGCCGACCTACAAAATCTAGTGAAAGTTATTCATGGACACCTTCAAGGTGGAGCAGCTAAATAGTAGAGACTACAAATCAAGCTCTCATCTGCCATCTTGATACTGCAAACTCTTTGGGCAGAGCCATGGCCATATGTGTTTTGCTTTTTATTCTTTACAGATTATTCCTGATATCAGAGGCAAAGTACTTAACATGCCCTTTGATGTGGACTATCTGCTTTGGGAGTGTGCTGATTTAGCACTGGAACATTTTTTTATAGCTGCAAGGCAATGACCTGGTCTATGGATCTTCCCAAAAATCCAACCAAGCATTTACCCCCAGGAAATGTGGTGGTTGGCTTTTGTATTTTAGGCATCCCCAGGTCCAGAACCTGGTAGCTTTAATGTAATAGTTCACTCTGCCTTGCAAGGGTAGAGGACAGGGCAAATGTAAGGGATGTGCTACCCTCACCCCATACTTGTTGGGCACCTCTTAGAATTCCTCTACTGGCTGAACAAGTTCCTGAGGAGGAAAAACATTCAAGATGTGTACTTTTCATGAAGATTCTTCAAGCCTTCAGCCTCTCTCCCTTTGTAACGACAGTCAGAAGTCAATCTGTTCTCGCTCTCTCGCATACACAGAGGAGAGGGAGAGAGGGGAGAGCGAAGGGAGAGACAGGAGAGAGAGAAAGTAGGGAAGAGGGGGGAGAGAGAGGGAGAGAGAGGGTGGAAAGAGACTGAGACTGAAGGCCACATGAAGAATCTTTGCAAAGGTAATCTGTTCACCACTCAGAGAATAGGACGTGCAAACTGTTCTGTTCCAGGACATTTCCAGTTCAGGGTGCTCTGGGGGATGCAGTCATAGTACCTCAGGGCTCTCTGTTAGTTTAGCTTTATGTCAGTTTGCGCACACATATTCCTCCATTTTCTATATTTTTGGCACATTTAGAGCAGTTTGTTGCAAAGACATCCGGTCTCTGTCTAATAGACTATATTACACTTGGAAACTTACCAAGGCAACAAATGCATCTGTACGCAGGACAACGCCTGCTCCAATCAACTCAATTTTAACAAATTCATATCCAAATTACAAATCTGAAATAAAAACTTCAAATTCTGAGAACAACTTCAATGTGTTTTCCAGTTTATTTGGTCCTTTTTCTGAAATATCAATCCATTTTTATATGTTTTACATCACTTTTTAATTTTTGAAGTATCGTAATTACATTCAGGCCTGCAAATATGATACAGAAGCAATTTACACTACACAACTAGTTTTGCCTGTAATAGGCATCCTCAGGTGCTAAAGAATAAAGCAAAGAAACATTTTACATATCAAAAGAAGACAGTTCAAACCTTAATACGTAATACACTTTGGCAAACAAAAATGTTCTGCGCACATGCATGTTCAAACAAGGAGGCAGAGGTAAAGCTTACCCTTGTAACTAGAACAACAAAATTCAACATTGTGTCCCCTGAACAGACAGTTCTGTGGGGAATGCCAACACAGCAATGCAGATCTATACTTCCGGGAATGACGGTACGTCTCTTCTACGTGTCTTACTAAGACATCAGCCCACTCTTAAAGGTACAGTCTCTATCGGGTGATAATTCAATTAAACTGCGAACACTATGAAACAGATTCCCAATCAGAATAAAAGATGAAAAAACGTACAAAAAACAGCTAATCATTATAGCGTTCCTCCTAACATAACACTAAGTTGATTAAAAGCTATGCCTAGCCATGATTCAAATATTTTACACTACTACTCAGGCATATTTACGCCTCAAGTGCCATCATGGAACACTCACAGTATACCTATTATTCTTTGTACCGCAAAACAAAAATAGTATACATTAAATGTGCAAAACGGTGTGACATATCTAGATACAAAACCAAATGCTTAGTCCCCAGTCATTTTGATGTTGAACATTAAACCTTCTTAAAATTATAAATAATGCTAATGCAGAAAAAAGAAAAAAAAGAAAAAAATGTATGAACCTTGATCAACTAAAGGCCAAATTATTGCATGTAATTCATTGTTTGAAAAGACAGATTGATGCTATCAAAATCCCGATTTGATCAACACAGACTCTTATGACACAACCTATATCCTTTCTTTAAACAAAATACTGATTGTGAATTATTGATCTCCATTGTCTCATAACAACAGTCACAATTGTACATTTAAAGAAAACAGGTTTGTATTTACAGAAAAGGTCTAATGTCAAATTTGTCATTCATTCCCTCTGGGTGTGACACATTCAAATGTTTGATCCAGTAGGTTTCCCTCTGGTGAAGCCTCCTTAATCCGTCACCTCCATGTGGTGACATAGCAATGTGTTCAAGTCCCACAAAACGAAGCAGCCGCACCGTATGGTGGCACTGCACAAAATGTTGCACCACAGTGGACTTCGTACGTTTTGTATGTATGGCAGTCTTATGTTCACTGATCCTCTCTCTGAGGGGACGCATGGTCTCCTCAACGAACACTTTAGACCGTAAATCACATAACTGGTCTCATATGTTATGTAATCCTTGAAAAAAATGTTTTCACCAGTAGTAGGATGACGTATAGAAGGACCTTTGATGATAGCATCAAATATTTCTGGATCAAATGTTTGAATGTGTCACACACAGAAGGAATTAACAAAAAATTTGACATAAGACCTTTTCTGTAAATACAAACATGTTTTCTTTAAATGTACCATTGTGTCTGTAGTTATGAGATAATGGAGATCAATAATTCGCAATCAGTATTTTGTTTAAAAAAAGGATACAGGTTGTGTCATAAGAGTCTGTGTTGATTAAAATCGGTATTTTGATAGCATCAATCTGTCTTTTCAAACAATGAATTGCATTCAATAATTTGGCCTTTAGTTGACCAAGATTCATAAATTTTTTCTTTTTTTTCTTTTTTCTGCATTAGCATTATTTCTAATTTTAAGAAGGTTTAATGTTCAAAATCAAAACGAGTAGGGAATAAGCATTTGGTTTTGTATCTAGATATGTCACACCATTTGCACATTTCGTGTATACTATTTTTGTTTTGGTATACAAAGAGTAATAGGTATACTGTGAGAGTTCCATGATGGCGCTTGAGGTGTAAATATGCCCGAGCAGTGGTGTAAAAGATTTGAATCATGGCTAGGCATAGCTGTTAATCAACTTAGTTTTATGTTAGAAGGAACGCGTAATGATTAGCTGTTTTTTGTATGTTTTTTCATCTTTTATTCTGATTGGGAATCTGTTTTGTAGTGTTCACAGTTTCATTGAATTATTATAGGAATAGAGACCTGCGGGCAGGTCCATATCGTGGGCCATAAGTCGGGTAGTGCCATAACGTATGATATGGACCTGCCCCCTGGTCTCTATCGCTATTAGAAACTTGAGTTTTTCATTTTAAAAAAGCATTTAAATGCTTTTTTTGCATTTGATCTTTTAGCCCATACACGTCGTTGTGTATGGGCTGTTTTTTTTTTGTAAGGCAGATTGCCGGTTTGGCAATCATTGCCGTCTTGTCGGATTGGAGGCTGGATGGAGGGAGAGGTTAGGAGGTAGTGTGAGGGCTGAGTGAGGGGGGCGGGTGGGCTGCATGTTTAATTTAATGTAGTGGAGGGTGGTGAGGGCGAGAGGGTGCGTGCACGGTCATTTTTGTGTGTGTAGTGTGAGTGTGTGTATGTGAGAGGGGCACGCGGGAGCGATGCTGGTGTGGCCATTACGGGTCACGCAGCACTCTGAGAATGCTGGGAAACAGTCCATATTACGGATATGGACCTGCTTCCCAGCATTCTCATTGGCTGGGCTGGAGTCCATATCCACAGAACATTTCTAATATCTGATAGAGACTGTACCTTTAAGAGTGGGCGGATGTGTTAGTAAGATGAGTTATGGATGGTTATGCTTGAACCATCAAAAGACAGAGTTCCTGCTATTAGCATCACCACACAACATCAAGAAGTTGGGTCCTGATTATAGTTCCATCACTATTAACTCCCTGACCTTCGATATACTCAAAAAGGCAAAATCCTTGGGCATCTATTTAAATTTTGACATGAACATGGAAGCCCATGTATCAGCCACTGTGAGTGCCAGCCACTACTACCTTCGCCTTCTCCGCCAGCTGCGCCATTTTATCTCGGAAGAGAACACTGCTATCATTGCCCGTATGATTCTGGGTGCTAAGATGGATTACGGCAATGCCCTCCTATGCGGTGCCCCTATGTACGAGGTTGCTAGATTACAGATGGTGCAAAATGTTGCAGCCCGCATAGTGTGTGGCATTCCCCGCAAAGACCATATCACTGACACGCTGAAAAAGCTGCGCTGGCTTCCAATCAGGCAGCGTATCAGATTAAAAGTTCTCTCCATCGTTGTATTTATGGAGAAGCCCCCAGTTATCTCACGAACCGTATTCATCTTCATGTTCCTTCTAGGGAGCTGAGGTCCGGCTCAAAATATCTTCTGTCTAACCCACATGTTAGGCGCTCTCGGGCGGGTGGTCGCTCTTTGGAGGCTATGGCTTCCTCCTGGTGGAAGACCCTTCCCCTTGATCTCCGCTCTATTAAAAGTCTTTTTCTTCTACTGGATAGTGGGTTCTCAGCATTCTCATCATGAACTTGGTCCTCCCACAGTTCCAGATCGGAGAGTGATGATTTTCTGAGCCCCCTCTACCGGTGCTCGATGTCAGTGCAGGACAGCGGCGTCGTTGTCGAGAGAGTGCAGTCGACCTCCGGCGCCAGCAGATGGCAGTGCATGCATCCACTTCCATATATGCACCAGCTCGAGCCCCAAGCGTCAGTTCCTTTTCTTCTGCCTAGCCAGATGGTTAGAGAGCCAGGAATACCTTTTTGCTAATCTGCGTAGTGAGGCCTACTTCATTCTCTCCAGAGATGTCGTCTCCTCACGGGTTCAAGCCCTGTAAAGAATGCGAGCGGCCGATGTCGGTGACCGACCCGCACCATCGATGTCTGTGGTGCCTCGGTTCCGAACACGATGTCGATGCGTGTGGGAAGTGCCACCGCATGAAGCCGAAGTCGCTGCATGAGCGGGCCATGAAGCTCATGGCAGGACGTCCGGCTACGAAGCTTGCAGGTAAGGGCTCGACTCCATCGAGTCATCCGACCTCCACCCCTCGTTCCTCTGAACTGAGTGCGGTCACGACACCCATGAAGGAACCACGATGCCGCCCATTAACGAAGTCGACTCCCAGGCGTTCACTGCGGGGTTCTCCTCAGAGATCCCCGTCGGGGTCGCCTGTGCGGAGGTGACCTCAGGGGTCAGATGTCGAACTTTCGGTTCCCTCTCACACCTCACGCTCGACGTCCCGGGAGCACAGGCACTCGGGCTCGTCCAAGTCCTCCTCCTATAGCCGGCGTCACCGATCCCGATCTCCACGGCGCCGTCCACCGATGGCTCCCATGGAGGAGGAGCGACCCCCACCCCCAAGATCACCTTCCCCGGCTGGGCCGGGTCCTCGGCCCTGTTCCCCGGTGGTCGTTCCTCGGGCATCCGCTAGCCAGGTCCTTACTGAGGTAAGGGATGTCCTGTGTATACTAGTGGAGCGTCTCCCCCCTGCGGCGCCGCTCGTGGTCCCGGCGGCTCTGGCCCCGGTAGTTTCTGCTGCGGTGTCGGTACCCTCATCCACGGCGCCAGCGGCTCCGGCCTCGGGTCTGTCCGTGGACGTCAGGTCCGGATTCGGTTCCGTTCCTGGTGGGGCTCTCACGACGTTGTTCTCCTCGAGGCCATTGTTTCGAGAGTTGGCTGAAGTGTGTCCGGGGGTCTCCTTCGCACCCAGAGGGGGGTCGAGGTTTCCCTTTGGAGGTCCGAGGGAGAGGTCTTTCGACTTCGACTCCACCTTTTGCTCACACCTTGAGAAAAGGTCAGCAATGGGTGGAGGTGAATCATTGAGTCCAGGATCACCGAGGGGGTGTCTCTGCACTTGGATGAAGAGGGGGGGAGGAGGTGGACAGGTACCTTGGGTTTCAGGGTCCTGTTCATCTCCTCAGTCATGGCCTCACTTACGCCAGTGGCCTGGACACGTCACCGGACAGTGATCTGGGGGGCCAGGACCCTGCTT
>JAXIUS010000010.1:0-17724 GCA_035593325.1 Pseudotriton montanus
CATTATGCCACGCTCTTCTTTTGCAACTAGGTCCAAATTTGCAGTTCCCCAAATTTCAGCGGCATAAGCAGCAGCGCCCTGACATTTTGCAGAATAAACTTGAAGAAAAGTGTCCAGGGTAACCCTTGTTGAAATTTTTAGAACTTTTATTAGGGCGCCTGCTGATTGAACAAGACGGGACCCGGCCACTGACACCTTATCGTCCCATTGGCCATTGATCCAGTAGTTATATTGTCTTTTTTTTCTTTTCAGTTCGTTGAGCAGGTGATCGTTGTTCCCAGTTCTACACAGTACTTTTTTAAAGCTGTGAAGTTCCTTTGTGTACCACCTGTTTTTTCCTGGTCATGGTCTTTGTCTGTATCGGAGAATATTTCTCGACTGCCTTGGCTATACATCTGTGATGTTCTTCTGAGTCTATGTCCTATATCATTGGCATGTTTTCTACTATCCACATTTATAGATCAGGGTTGTCAATGAGATTGTTCCATTTTCTAAATGAAATCTCTTTCCTGATGATTTGTTTATTTTCCTTTCTAGTTTCAATTGATATATTGAAAGTTATCATATGGTGGTCAGACCACCATGTTTTGTTGTTCTGAGTTTTTCCCCAAACATGCTGAGTGAATCCTAGTTCTTTCATTGCTGTTAGGTGTTCTGTAGTATATTCATCTTTCTTATCTTCCAGCCAGAAGTTGATGACTCCGAGTACTACAAGATTTGGGTGTCTATTTTGGATGTTGGCGATTATGTTTGCAATAACATCTATTAATGCTGGGCACGTATTCTAGGTGGTCTTTATGTAAGTATAAATGATCTGGGGTTCGGAAGATCAGTTTTGCATTTGACCAGCATACTCTCTATCCCTTCGTCGCTTTCCGTTTCGCCGATCTAAATTTCAATGTCTTTTTTATGAAAGAAGGCAATGCCTCCCGCATGAGTTGCATGTTTTTTTGTTTTAATTCTATATACTGAACGGATTGAGTCTGCTATGATGGAGGCCTTGTCTGTCATTTAGCCAAGTTTCTGTTAGGAATGCTATATCTGGGTTAATTTCTTCTAGATCATTGTATAGTTGGTTCGGGTGAGCCACTAGAGAAGATACATTCAACAGCATACATTTTAAATTCCATTGAGAATGCATCTCGCTGAGTTGTTGATTGTATTCCTTTGGTGTCTTATTCATCGAATGGTCACTTTTGGTGCTCCCCTGTGTTGAGTCTTCCAAGTCTGTGGGTGAGACCAGTATAGCCATTAATTTTTTTTCCACTTCTTCGTAGTATTGGAAGATTGGCATCTCCTTCCAGTGATTGATGGGGGTCAGAGAGTCAGTTGTGATTTGATCAAAATTTGACGACTCCCTAGATGATTGTAGTATATCTGCGGGGTCTTCTGGACTGGATTCTGGATGTTTTTCTTCATATCCTATATGTTGCTCTTCTGGGGTCAACAGTCGTTGTTCCCTGATTCTCGGCTGTCATTTGCATATTCTATTTTTAAATCCTTACTGGGATGGTTGTAGAATTCCTTGAATTGACCATTTAACTTCTTTAGGGGAGATGGAGGTTCCCCATTTTCATTTAAATCCATAGTGTACAGGTAGTATCAGTTTAGTTTCCTTAAATTGGATTCTCTTTTTCTCTTCTTTGCTAATAGAGCCTCCTCCTGTGAGTTCTTCCTTTTGAGTTCTCGGAATAGGTGGTTTACTAGCGTAAATGTGGTGGTGGGCCCTGCTGAGGTCTGTTCTATGAGTGAGGTGTCTCTTGTGATCCTGTGAGCTTTGTCAGTGAGTAGCTGTCTAGTATGGTTTTTGTGATATTCTTTGTGCTGTTTCCCTGGGTTTTGTAGCCGGAATAGTGGTGGTCCATTGTCTGTGACTATGTTCTCCTGACTTCCCAAGACTATTGTGGGGTTATTGTTTTCCTTATTTACCAGACTCTGCCTCTCTTCTTTCCTTGGGTTGTGTTTTTTTGCTCTATCTATGTTCTTAGAGTTTTTTATTATCTGTCTATAACTGATATTTGGTTGTAGCGTATCTTGATTCCCACTCCCCGGGAGGTCAATGTATGAGGTCAGGTTATCTTTGCCCACTGTGGTCAGGTCCCATTGGAGTTGTTTTCTCCAATAATTTCTATTGCTTCTGATGCTTTTAGTCATTTCGTTTGTAGGGTTTTAGCGATTGGCACCATAATCAGATTCGATCTTTTGAGCTTAGATGGTGAGAGGTTGTTGGCTCTTTTGTACTTTGTTGATTTTGGCTCCTTCATTCTGCTAGGAATGCCGTTCTTTGTGGGGTCCTGAGTTGTGTTGTAGTGGTCGTCTGTAATGGACATACGATTTCTGTTGTCATTCATTTTGTCTAGGTGATTCCCCTTTTATTCTTTGTTAGTGTTGTCTGGGCTAGTTTGGCAGGTTATTCCAATTGGTTGTGTGGTTGTTGCACTGGTTTGCACCGGAGTGCAGAGTACTTGGGGGTTTGCTGATAGCTGCTATGTAGCTCTGTAATAGGGAGTCCTTCCGTTCCATAGATGCTGTTTCTTTTTGATTGAATTGATTGGTTGTGTGGTTGTTGCACTGCAGTGCAGAGTACTTGGGAGTTTGCTGATAGATGCTATGTAGATCTGTAAACGGGAGTCCTTCCGTTCCCTAGATGCTGTATTTCTTTGAGTGAATTGATTGGTTGTGTGGTTGTTGCACTGGTTTGCACCAGAGTGCATATGATTTGGTAGTTTGCTGATAAATGCTATATAGGACTTGGGATTTTGCTGATATATGCTATGTGGATCTGTTATAGGTAGTCCTTTTGTTCCACAGATGCTATTTCTTCTTGATTGATTAGATTGGTTGTGTGGTTCTTGCACTGGTTTGCTGATAGATGCTATGTAGATCTTTTATAGGGAGTCCTTCTGTTCCGTAGATGCTGTTTCTTTTTGATTAATTAGATTAGTTGTGTGCTTGTTGCACTAGTTTGCACCAGAGTGCATAGAACTTGGAAGTTTGCTGATAGATGCTATGTGGATCTGTTATAGGGTGTCCATCCTTTCTGTAGATGATACATTTTTGGGGGTAATAGGCATTACATTATTCTGGACTGGTCATTTATATTACCTTCTAAAGTGCCACAGGCAGCACTTATAGTGAATATTCAGAAATGCAATTTTCTGCCTTTGGCATCATGAATGTTGGCAAAATGCATAAAAAAAATTATGAAAGGCCTGATATTTGTTTTAAGTTGTAAAGCAGCATGGTTGCAATAGAATGGTCTCTGGACACTGTCATAATAGAAAACATCTTAAAAGTTAATTAACTAAAACATAAAAGAGTGGTGTCAATAATTGCATTGGAATGTAGAAATATTTTAAATATCTCTTTAAAACTAACCATTCCATGTCTTCATTGTCAATGTTTACTTTGACAGTTACCAAGGCTATAAGGGTGGACAACTCTGAAACAGTAAGAGCTACCATCTCTACACTATCACTTCCATTGAGTCAGATATGCCCTTCTAACCAAAATGCAACAAACTACAGTACCATAAGTTTAATACCAAAAGCAGGTAGGCCCCTGCTAAACTGCTCCTCTTGCAGGCGATATCGTTTCTCAATGTGGATACAAAGGTCTTAACAAAGATGTTGGCAAACCTACTGGAGGGTCTAATGCCCTATTTAAACAACACAGACAAACTGGCTTTATTCACTCTAGAAACACCTATGACCAGCCACCCATTGTAGAAGATGTGGCAAAGTCATAGGAAGGTCATGCAAGGTTTGGTGGACACTATCCCAGCAGCAATTGAGCCCTCTGGCCAAATATATTCTTTGAGATTTGCTTAAATGGGGTCTGGATACACTGTAGTGTTTTGAGAAGTGGTAAAGCCAAGAGAACAGACCATAGTACAGCTCCAGATCACAATTAGCATTTGTACTAAAATGTTATTACCAATGAAAGTGCATATCCAATAATTTTACCAAGCGAGCCCTAGTCAAATCATGGGTATGCATCCTGTCTTAACAACATACAGCCTAAATGGAGTCTAAAAAATTATCACAAAGTTAGTGGTGTCAAGATGAGCTGAAGTAGCCTGCATATAAGGTTCCAATGTATCGCTAAAGATGGTGGTAATCATAACAATTATGAAATGAAATTAAATTTGCTTTTATTAAAGCGGAAAAACCCCTTCCAGTAGCACCGCAATGAAACATGGCAAAAGAAAAGCACTCACATCCCTCGACATTCAAAATAGGAAATGTGAACTAAATTGCAGGTGATATTTGCAGTATAAACTGTCATCCTGTCCCATGTGTCCAGGTCTTTAGATTCTATTATTCAGGAGCAAGGCGAAAACTGGGTTACTACCTCATGGCACATCAGACCCTGACATGCAGGGAGGCAATCAGCAAAAGTTGCCGTGGGAGAGGTAACCACCAATGGGTGAAGTTGAGCCAAACTGGTCGCCCACGTCAGGTGCCGACACTGGCAGGAAAGTTTCATTTTAGTTTATTTTACAATGGTTGGTGGGTTGTGGTGGTGTTCAGAGTGGCATGAGGAGGGAAGAGGGGGACAATGGGGCTTTCTCCTGCCAAAAAAACCTTAAAAACAAAGGGAAGCATGTTTAGGAAGTACAAGTAAGACGTGACCTGCCAGGATTTGTTCTAATCACCCTTTTTAGAAGGTTACAGGTGGCTCTGTCTCAACGAATTTGAACCCTATTTTAAGTGGATTTAGAAGTTTGGTTCTATACTCCTATATCCACGTGGATACAGGCATGGTGCTCACCCGTTTTAATGTAAAAAACATCTTCCAGTCATGTGGACACAAGGGTATTGAGCCATACCCCTTATCCACTTACAACCGTATCCTGTGTTGTCCGCAACATAATTGTCACGACAAACAGGGTGATACCGATTAGAAGTCTGTGCATGTGGCATTGACAGTAGGGGCCTGTACTGCAATGATATGCGTTGTGAGTTTCAAAGGGTGAAAACAAGGATTATTACTGGTGCTATGACCCGTACAGTATTTTCATTTTCAGGCAGTGGGTCTTTTTTTAGATAATGTTGAGTTGCATGGTAATTTAATTGACATATATCAATCAATCAATAAAAACTTTATTTCGATTTAAAAAATAAGTCCATAAAAGTATACAACATATAAATATGTTATATTATTGACAGTAGGATATCACAATTATAATTTGATACATGGATTATTACTCAATTCACATACAGCATAGGTCATGTTCATTTAGGCATCTAATAATAATGCAATAGATGAGGAGAGGACAAAATGGCGGCTAGCTAGGAAGACGTGCCGCAGCTAGCTCCGCAACATTCTATCGGATCCTGCTGGTTGGGTGCCTGGTCTCGAGGCAGACACACTGCGAATCGTCTCTTCCTACCCACCGACACCTGCAGCGTGATTTTGGAGAGCTGCGACGTCCCGGTGCCAGAGTAATCAGCACTAGCGATCAGAGGCCTACACGATAGGACGCAGCCGCGGCCCACAGTGATTCTGCGACCCGTCTGCGGATCACTTCCAGTCCGACGAAAACGGCTCCATCAGGGGCAGGGAAGCGCGAAATGGCCCGATCGCAGAGACGGAAGAAGAGCGGAATGGCGAAGCAACAGACGTTGGATAGCTACGTCGGGAACTCGCCTGCGGAGAAACAACTGGAGCCCCCACTCCGCAGAACGCCCGAGATTGCTGGGACCCCGGACAAACTACCGGATGCCGGGTCATAACCGGAGGACACCTCTAGAGATTCGGAGGCACCTCCAACGGCAAACCTGAACACAACATTGACCCCAGGGGTCCCACCAGAGATTGGGGCTCTCCTCGACTCACTCCGCACAGATGTGTTGCAAATAACGGGCCCTCTACAAATCGAACTCAACCTCATAAGAGCAGACCTAGTGACATTGAGGAAGAAACTGTGACAAGCAGAATCGACCATTGAAATCCTAACTGACAAAAACTCACAACTGGAATTGCAACAGCGGAAACTCATCCCCAGACTTATCACAGTCGAACATAGTGTGGATGACTCAGAAGGGAGGTCAAGACGCAATAATGTAAGGCTAATCAGCATCCCTGAAAGAACCGAGGGCCGCGATTGCACCTCATTTGTCCAGGACTATGTAACAACGGCATTGGGGGAAGCTGCATTGTCCCCGTCCTTTGAAATTGAGAGAGCACACAGGTCATTGGTGCCCCCGGCCCCCCCGGAGGGAACCCTCGCCCTATTATCGCCAAGATATTGAGCTACCGCGACAAAGAAAGGATCCTGATGGCTTCCCGCCGACATGCCTTCCCTGCTATAGGAAACTCAGAAATTTTGATTTTCCCGGATTATACGAGGAAAGTTCAACTCCAGCGTAAGGCATATGAAAGTGTGAAGCGCAAACTGCGAGAAATGGGACTATGCTACATGTTGCTCTTCCCTGCCCGCCTTAAGGTGATAAGAGGAAAAAGTACTTATTTCTTTGCATCACCTGAAGCGGTGTGGGACTGGATAGACACCATTAGTCAGCCACCTGTGACACCGCTTCCGCTGGTAACGCCTAGAGGAGTGAACTCCACAACATCTACTGGTTCTGCTACTCTGACACCACCACAAATTGTTTTGTTGCCCAAGACTTCAACTCTATTGGACGAGGACCTACGTACTCCGAAGAATGTCTCTCCTATTTCACACAGTCATCAGGCGACTAATCATTCCCCGTCGGACACCTCTTCAGGAACGAGTACCACATCGATATCGATTTTGCCTTGACAACAACTTGAGATGCTGCCACAGCTATGGAAGACTTTGCGATCATATTTGTGAACACTCCTTCTCTGGGGGAACAAGACCTTAATGCCTGTTTAATTGGGGACCTTGCCCGCAACTATCTCTCACTACTACCTAAGTGAAGGTAGGACTCGTAGTTTATACTGGACATGGACATGACATCCTGTTTCGTATACCTGGCTAACGGGTGTGGGTGAGTTGCTTTGTCATACACGGATACAGACTCCATCACTTGATCCTAGAACTGTCCTTACTATTTTTATGCTACCTGTATGTTTCCTTCAATCATCTTACCTATTTCTGGGGACACAACTAATAGATTCGTGCTCAGTTGGTTACAGGTCTTTGTTTAATAATTTTGCACTCCCGCTGTGTGATATTTAGGCCATTTAATTAATGCAGGGTTGTATTGTCGAGATGTACCTAGACCCAACCATATTAATAATCTACCACTCTTAATTATTATCTACTCATTTTTGACATATGGAGCTGATATATTGTATTGCGTTAACCGCTGACACTATGGTATCTTTTTTCTTTTTTTACACATTACCTCTTGGTCTTTATGACTTAAGATAGGCGGCGATACATTTTTGTACCCCATGTCACTTTGGTATTTTTTCCTCTGCTACTGATTATTGACGCTAGGAATTTTTTCTTTTTTTTTTCTTGTTCTTTTTCTATACACACTATACCGGATGACATGGGTTGTCAGGGAGGGTTTGGGCCTAAACTATGGCCCGGAATGACGATGGAATACCATATCGATGGTAACTTGTTATTACAAATGTTGACGCTTATACATATAGGCACAAGTTGGAACGTATGTTTATTGTTGTTTATTGACATGTTGACCAAGTCCGATGTTAAGGAGGATAAGCATTTTTTTTTAGTGAGTGTTTTTCTTACCGGAAGAGAATTGGCGGTTTATTACAGGCATGGGCACAGACGGAACACATGATTGACTTTGACATGAAAACATGGGAAGATACAACCTAGCTACTTGGAACATCAGAGGTCTGGGCACCTATATAAAACGCTTGCGTGTTAAACAGTTTTTAACCAGACACGCTATACACATCACATTTCTCCAAGAAACGCATTTGGACTCTTTAGAGTTACAGAAATTGAACCGGAAATGGGGGGGGTAGAGTGTTTGGCACGACATTTTCAAGAATTGCTAGAGGGGTGGCCATCTGGATAGCTCTGCAGGTACCAATAGAAATTATATATACTGATATTGACAATTCAGGCAGATATGTAATGGTACAAGCTTTAGTTGAGGGCACACCGGTCTGTTTACTGAACGTTTATGGGCCTACCATCGATGACCCTTCCTTTTTTGACAATCTGACGAGAACTTGGGCACATTTACATGACCACATGGTTGTGTGGGGAGGGGATTTTAATTCCATACTAGATCCGGACATGGATCATTCAGCCCCCTTCACTTCTACACCTCCAAGAAAATTAGACACCCTACGGTCTATAATAGCTGAATGGGCGATGGTGGATGTTTGGAGATTACACAATGCTACTGTGAGACAGTACACACACATATCGATGCCTCACGACATAGGATCTAGACTAGATTTTATGTTGATTGATAATGAATCCTCACATTTATTCACAGACCCGAAAATACTGTATAGGTTTTTATCAGACCATGCCCCTTGCCAAATCACTTGGACACTGCATGGTAAACACACTCCTAAACCTTCATGGCGTTTAGATATGCACTTGTTGAATGATGCTATATTTAGAGATAGAGTCAGTAACGCATTAGTGGAGTATTTTCACAACAATGATGGTTCTGTAGACTCGTATGTAACTCTATGGGATGCTATGAAATCAGTGATAAATGGGGAGTGCATCAGTATAAAAGTAGGCGTACATCATGCTTTGATCCAATCATTGCTGATACAAGAAAAAAAGATTCTAGAATTGCAATCCAATTTTCCGCTCCCAGAACAACAATCAAAAGATTTGACTGCCTTATTAACATTGCACTCAGATACCATGTCCTCTTTAGGTAACTATGATCTACCTTCAGAGGAAATATGAGGAGGGTGGTAAGTCAAGCAGATTGTTATCAAGAGCGACTGGGGAATCCTCCCGCACCACAATAATTAACTCCATCACAGACGATAAGGGTGTCACCTACTCCTCTCCTGCAGACATAAACATATGCTTCTACGAACACATGAAATACTTATATGGAGCTCCCTCACCACACATAGATGATAATTTTATGACTTTATTAGACTCTCTGCCCCTCCCTAGGTTAACAGAGGCACAATTATTAGCCCTAGAACGACCTGTCTCTATAGAAGAAATTACGGAGGTCATAAAGTCACTTCCATCGTCAAAAACCCCGGGACCTGACGGATTCCCTGGTGAATTCTACAAATCCTTTGTAGACACGTTAGTGCCCTACTTACATAAACTTTATACTGAGATGTTTGACACAGCCCACACGTCCGACTCCTTTTCCGAAGGACTAATTACTCTGCTGTTGAAACCCCATAAGAACCCAACGGATATGGACTCCTATCGTCCATTGACACTTTTAAATGTAGACGTTAAAATATTGGGTTCAATACTTTTTAGAACACTAAAGCCTGTCTTGCCATCATTAATTCACCCAGATCAGTCTGGTTTTATTCAAGGTCGATCCATGGTCTCTAACATTAGAAGACTGTTTCACATCCAAGACATGATAAAAGACGACCTGGAAGCATACGCTATTCTATCTTTAGATTCGAGGAAAGCCTTCGATACGGTGTCTTGGCCATGCTTGTTCGAATCCCTACGAAGATTCGGTTTTGGCCCCAATTTCCTGAAATGGCTAAACATCATATACTGAGTTCGAACGGGCAAACACATTTCAGACAAATTACATATACAACGTGGCACCAGGCAAGGCTGCCCCCTTTCACCGGCCTTGTATGCATTAGTAGCTGAGCCACTTGCAGCTGCCCTCCGTCTTCACTATTCGAATTGCGGTATTGTGATCGCTGGAGATGTCCACTTGCTGTCACTTTATGCTGATGATATACTTTTATACGTCATAGATCCGGAAATCAATTCAACTAAATTGTTGACGGCTATAAAACACTATGGACAATATTCAGGTCTGGCTCTAAATGTAACTAAATCTTGTGCCATTCCACAAGGGACAATTTGTTGTTTTGGAACCACAATGCTCCCGGACATAGGAATACCATGGGCTTTGAATGGCTTCCGCTATTTGGGAATAGAAGTCACAGTGGACGTCTCGGCGGTCACGGACCTGAATTTAAGGAATAAACTCGGAAACATAGTTGTAAAAAACAGATGGAAAACATTGCCATTAACGGTCCCAGACAAGATCGCGCTTATTAAGATGGTAGTTCACCCTGTGCTGTTATACACGCTTCAGGTTCTACCACATGTAATCCTGAGAGGATGGTTTAGCAGCCTCAATGCTCGACTAGCTGAGTTTGTATGGGGACCCAGGAGGCATAGAGTGTCACTACGGATGCTCATGCTTCGTCCCGCTGAGGGTGGCATGGCACTACCAGATGTAGAACTCTATTACAACGCAACGCAATTACAACATGCTGTTGCATGGACTTCGGAAATAGATACACAGGAGAAAGGACTTGTAGGCCCCTCAGTCTCCCCACTACCAATAACAGGTTTGTTATTGTCGCAAGACTTCAATTTACAACACCTACCGCTCATTACAAGAGCCCCAAAATATTGCTGGAATCTTCTATTAAAGAGATTCCATATATGTAATCCGTACTCTCCGGACTCTGATTTATGGACTGTTAAGGCATTTTCCAATCTGCTACAACACTTCGACTTCTGTCCATGGATGGATGGGGGTTGTGTTACAATGGGGTCTCTCTTCATTGACAACAAATTTGCCATGTTTGAGGAAATGCGAAATAAATTTAATGTATCGAAACACATGTTCCTGCAATATGCAGCACTTAGACACGCTACGAAGAAAACCTGGGATTCCTTGACAGAGGAACCCCCTACATCGCAGCTCTTGCAACTTATCCAAGACCTTACTCCTGGTCAAGGACTGGTCTCGACGTAATACGCTTCTTTATTAGACCATAAACCTGCCATCCCGTTACCCTGCAGGTTGAAATGGGAAGTAGATTTACAACATGAATTTAGCAAACCCGAATGGAACAGGATACTAGCTCATGTATCATGGGTAGCCAGAGCTGCGTCCCTTAAATTCATTCAATTTAACCTTTTGCATAGGACCTATTTTACGCCAGGTAGACTCGCAAAACTGAAAAAAACACTACATAAAGAATGCTTTCGATGCTCTCATTGGGAACTGAGCTATTTACACATTGTCTGGTCCTGCCAACCATTGTTAGAATATTGGCAGAAGATCATACATATAATGCGGAACTGTACATCGACACGATTTATTGAAACTCCTGAGACCTGGATATTAGGCCTATTTCCCACTGATAAAACTAAGAATATGCAAATTAAATTTGCAAGATTAGCAGCTGTAACAGGCTTACAACAATTAGCGAAAATATGGAACCAGCCCTGAGCACCAAACATATACACATGGCGCAATGCTTTTTACGCACACACTCAATTAGAATATTCGTCAATGCAGCTATTCCCTGACTCTCCTTTAAAAGACACTAACTTGGAAGCCTGGAGAGAGTACAGTTCTTTAATATGTCCTACTTTTGCAGAATGATTACATGCTTATTTACTGCAGCTGCTGTTTTGCTTTACACTAGACTGCGAGTTCGATAGGTAACACTCTGTAACTTATTGTCGACCTCTGACTATTGATAATATGTCATTCATATATAAGATCTGTCATTGTACTTAACTTGTGTATTATACGTAGATAATTGATTTATGCCATTGTGTCTAGATATGAACCTGTGACTTCCACCAACTCTTCCTTTTTCATGTTCCTTTAATCATCCTGATATTGTATATCTTATTCATGTTATGAAAATTCAATAAAATTGTTTAAAAAAAAAATAATAATAATAATGCAATAGATCTTAATATCTATACATCCACGAACCCTACAGACAATAAAATCCCTAAGTTCCTTCTATAATGTGTTTCAATATGGAGTGTCATGAATCATTCCAGTATGTACATCAACAGTTTACTAGACTTTGTATGGTAAACCAGGTTGGAAACATAGTAATATAAACAATTTGGTACAGAACATTCTTGGTATGTTTCGTTATTCAATATGTCATTTCTCCCTGATAAAAAACCATTTGATGCAGAAAAGCTGACAGTGATTATCACATATTAATTTCCTAAAAGTCACAGATAAACTATTACTGGTTTGATCTGCCAGAAAATGTACTTCTTAAAAAGAGGAACTAACCACTTTTTTCTTAGACATGTATACATATGGCAGAATAGAAAGATGTGGGTCACTGTTTCAAAGTCTAGGCCACATTTACACCTATTCCAAGATTGTTCCTTCCTCACACGTCCTATTAGGTAATGTTTGGTAAATAAAAAATATAATCTAAACAACACTTGCGAGAGACCCTATCCCTTGGTACCTGTAGGTAGAGTGGCAAATTGAGATAACATATGATATAAAGGTTTTCTCAGAAAGTCTGCAGTTGTTATTAGTTACTTTGTTCTCTGAGTTTTGATGATGTATTTCTGATTTATTTCTGATTACTAGTTATATAATTCCTGTTTAAAGCATGGGGTTTTCATGCTCATTGTTAATGGTTGTGTGGTGCAATTTTTGCGAGTGGCCCATTCGAGTGCACATTTTTGGTCAAGCTCTCTGATTTTCCTTTTTTGATTCTTCTGCATAAATATTTTTTCATGTGAAAACAGCATGGAATGACCTCTATAATCTCAAAGGCAATATGTGGTGTGTTATGTTTTCTAGCTCTTGTGCCAGAATATCTTGAGCATTGTAAACAGGGCAATATTTTGTGTAGGTGATGAGTTCAATATAAGAACATTTACCCCCTCATTATGAGTTGGTTGGTGAGAACCATATTTTTTCTCTGACTTGCTGAAAATACTACCGAAAATTCATTGTGGTGACCGCCAAAATTTTTTGTTATGACAGAAGAAATTTGGCGGCCACTGCCAAATTTAATTTTTGTCATTAGGCCTAATGACAAACATTAACGAAAATATTTCTTGGATTTTCATTGGTAAAGGGCTAATTACAAGTTTTTTAAATGCCGATGACCGATATTAAAAAAACATTGTAATTTTCCTTTGGCCCTATGGGCTTAACAAAAGAAACTTTTGTTAAAACGGGGTTTTAAAAAAGAAAAAAAAAGGGAGTTAAAAATATTTTCCCCTTGTGCAAAAATAAATATTTACTTCATGCTGCTCCATAGGGAGCAACATGAAAAAATTATTTTCTTAATGGGGTGCACATAAGTGCACCCCCAAAAGAAAAATGTTAACACCAGTTTTGAGCTGGTGTTACAAAATTTTGTTTGGTCCGAGGAAAAAAACCTCGTAATTGGCCCTTTAGCCAATATTTTAGTTAGGAACAAAAATGTTGGGCTATTCCATATTCATAATGAGGGGGAATAACTATATCTTTATATGCCTTCAAATGTTCCTCTCTTCAATGGTTTATATTTGTACATTTGTTCCTTGTTTTTCTAGATCTTCTGTGCAATGTCTTCTCAAAGGGACATATATGAATATTTTTCTTCATTGGATCAGTGTGTCTGCAGTGTAAGTTCAGCAGAAAATGATATCAATCAGCTTGAAATAATTCATCGTCATATTGGAGATCATTTAGAGTTGATTTTTATAATCCTAACACTTCTTCAACAAGTTTTAAATTCAGCTACAGCTTCTAGCCTACTCAGTGATCTTTTCCAGTCTTTACATGTGCTATATGAACATGTTCAAGGAAAACTTTTCTGGTTACAAGAAAACAGATCTTCCCAATCTATAGCCGGCATCCCTTTTGCAGACGAACTTTCTTTGGATTCCTGTCAACCTCGAAATCCAGGAAGGCCAAGGTAACATACTTTGAGTGACATCATCATATACATTTTAAAATATATGCTTTTAGGTTAAATCATTCTTGTTCATCAACATACTGTAAATTGACAAGTTATTCATAGCATTCATAATTACTGTAAAGCATGTACTCTTTTGGGAAAAACGTTATTTTATTTAGCTTCATAGCATAGAACTAAAAGATAAACTGTTTTCTTAGCCAAAATATATAAAGCTAACAATTAATGTGAAAACAAATTAAAGAAAAGTATATCCGCATATCTTAATGAATTAATTGCATGTTCATAATATGTTTGACAGCGGTGAAGTCCTTAAACATATTTCAGAGAAACCACAAGCCTCACATATATCCAAGATATAATATAATATTTTAAATTGCAAACTATTCGTTGTCAAACTTCATCAGCATATTTTGATGTAAACATGCTTCTAGCACTCTAATAATAGTCTAATTCAGGGTGTTTTTCCTTTTTCATAAACTGATCAAGCATAAGGGTACCATTGTGGAAAGAACTGACAAATGTACACGTGTACAGGCCAGCTCCTTAAAAAAATCTATCAAATATTATAATGGAAACAAATGCATTTTTTTCACCTATTGAATTGAATTTAAATCACAAATGTGTACAATGAAATATTGTGTATTTGAGTGATAATTTTGCTACTTCACTTTCCTACAGTCCTATCAAAGATTTTTTTTAAAGTATACCACCTACCCATGAAATAATGCATGAGCTATGTAATATTTGTTCTTGTTTCCTTACTAAAGAGGTCCTTCTTTGATAACAATTCTTTCAAATGTTTGTTTAAGTCTACATGATTATGAGTTCAAGTTTAAAGTTAGCTTTTTTATGGACAACACTTGGACTTATCACTAGTTTTTGCAGTCCGTCACATCTGCAAAAAAGCAAACATGCTTGGGGGCGTGTGCACTTTTTAAAAACTGTTTGAGGGTGAACTGTATGCGCACCTTTATTGCAGAGTGTGCATTCCCATGTGGCATCTAAGTATGCCACTTGGTCATGTACTGTGGCAACACATGCTAAAGTGCCATTTCATTCCTTTTGTTAAAAACACACATTTGTGTTTTAGCAAAATGACCATGGTTGTCCATGGTCTCTATAGAGGACCAAGGACAACCATGGACATGGGCAATCATAGATGACTATGGGTGTGTGTATGGATTGTGAGCACAGACAAAAACTACATATAGACAAGTCATACTCCAATGGAAAAAAATATTTCTTCTTGTGGGGTTCTTAACTCTTTAAGAGAATATAAACTATGAAAATAAGGCTTATCACTACTTTTGAAAAAGTTTTACTTTTATGTTTATTGACAATACAGTTTTCTAATCTTGCTACTGTCAATCACATAACAAATTTATATTACGCTTTATAACTCTAACTTTCAATGCAACATATTCCCCCTCATTACAAGTTTGTCGTTAGTGATTTTTTTGTTTATAACTAAAAAAGTCACTAAGAATGGTAGTGTAAGTTTTAAAACTTTTGTTAGGAAAGAACATTTTTAACTATCATTAGGAAAGAAATTTGAGCTGGTGTTAAAACATTTTTTTTGGGGGTGCACTTCTGTGCACCCCAATGTCAAATATATATTTTTTGCAATAGGGAATTTATATTTTTTCCAGTTGTTACTTATTTTTGGCCCTAACAAAACTTTCTTTCTCTCGTTACGGTCATAGGGAATTACAAAGTTTTTCAAAAAGTTAGTGACCGACTTTTTGAACACTTGCAATAGCACCCTTACTAACAAAAATGCCCTTAAGACTAACTAACCACAGATGGTAATGATGTTCAGCCCCTGAGTCTGCAAGATGATGCAGGAAGCTCAGGAATGAAGGGACAGGACAGATTAACAGATATTTGGTAGAAGAACACCAGTCACAGAAACGCTCCCATCGGTATTTGTAGATGGCTCTCGTAGGACTTTAAGTAGCCATGATGACCTCCATGATATAATCTGCTAGTTCCCAGCATTCATATCTTTCAGAAGCCAAGCCTGCAGCTTGAGGCTGTCTGGGTAGGGATGAAGAACCCGGCTCCCCTGCTGCAAGAGCAGGTCTGCAAGTCAGGGTAGTCTGATCAGAGTTATCACACTGAGTTCCAACAGATCTGTCTACCAGACTCACCAGGGCTGGTCTGGTGTGATTAGAATCATCAGGCACCTGTACATCTTGAGGCAAACCACCACTGCCCCGATGAGGGGTTGAGGGGGAAAAGCAAACACAAGTCTTAAATACCAGGGTATTGTGAACGCATCTCAGAGTGCACCTCTTAGAGGGTACACTCTGGCACTGAAAAGATGACATTTTCTGTTTTCCATTGTCACAAACACGTTGACCTGAGGAATGCCTCATGCACGGAAGATAGAGTTGAGAACCTCCTGATGGAGCTCCCAATCAGCAGAGGCCAACGAGAGGCGACTCAGAGCATCTACCTTCATGTTCTCTTCTCCAGCCAGATGAGCAGCCTGGAGATGAATGTCATGCTGCATGGTCTACTCTGAAAGGAGTGCTTCCTAGCAAAGCCAGAAGGACCCCACTCCTTCTCTTTTGTTGATGTAATGCATGGCAATGATGTTATCCATGAGAACCAGTACTGATCTGCCACACAGAGATGGAAGGAAGGAACGAAGGCTAGTCTGATTTCTCTCAGTTCCAATAAGTTTATGTGCCGAGAGGATTCTTCTGTACTCCGCAGTGTACTGGTGGATAGTTCCAGCATGTGTGCTCCCCACCCTGAGAGTGATGCATCTGTCATTACAGTCAGTTGAGGTGGATGCAGCTGTAAGGGCTCACATCTTTGAAGCATCTCCACAACCCCCACTAGCACAAATGCTGTGCAAGGTGGGTTGTCAGTTACTTTGTCCTGTGTATCCCCAGTGTGGTGGTTCCACTGGGAAGGCAGAGCCCACTAAAGGGGCCTCATGTGTGGCGATGCATTGGGAACCAGACGAATACAAGAGGCCATCAGCCCAATCATCCTCTGGAAACTCACTGCTGGGACTTGCGAAGCCTCCACAAGGATCCGCAGCATCTGCTGACTGGACTGAATCCTCTCTGGGGACGGAAACGCCATTAGCAGAAAGGTGTCCAGAATTGTGCCTATGTACCGGATCTGTCGTGTCAGCACAAGGTGTCTCAGCCGATCCTCTGACGATGACTGGATGAGTCAGTCATTTTGGTAGGGGAACACATGGATGCCCTCCTTCTGGAGATGACCCGCCATCACTGCCAGCAGCTGTGTGAAAACACAAGGAGCTGAAGTGAGGCCAAATGGCATTGCACAAAACTGGTAATGCTCCCATGCCACTGAAGTGGCACAATTCTGGTGGACCATGTGGATGGGAAAGTGGAAGCACACATCCTTCAGATCCAATGACACCATCCAATCTTCCTGGGATAGCAACAAAAGGACCTTGGCAAGGGTACACATTTTGAATTTGTACTTCCGCAGGAGCTTGTTCAGTCTCTGCACATCCAAGGTGCGACCCAGGAAGTATTGGGAGTACCACCCGTAGCCTCTTTGGGTGATGGGTACCTGTTGAACAGCGCCCTTCTGAAACATGTGGAGCACCTCCTGCTTCAGGACAGACATGTGGTCTCTGCTTTTTTTGGGGGATGGGGAAGGGTCAGGTCTGATCCAAAATGGGAGACTTTATTCCGACCAAATGGTCTGGAGGACCCAATGGTCTGAGGTGATCTCCTTCCTTCTCTTTACGAACCCCGACAGCCGACCCCCTTCGAGGTGGGATGTAAAGCCGAGGGAAGGTCAGGATGACTGCTGAGGGGCAGGGCTAAACTCCTTTGAGACTGTCTGCCTCTGACCCCTACCACAGCCTTTGCCATGGCCCTTGAATGGCAGTGGAAACTGCTTTGGGGAGTGCTG
>JAXIUS010000011.1:0-17429 GCA_035593325.1 Pseudotriton montanus
ATTACAATGCAGCCACTTTTGTGTCCGAATCACGCCTGAGGAAGTCAAGGTAATGCACTGCTTTAAAAGTACAATTACTGGAGAGCGGCAAAATGGCCGCCGATAGCAGACGCTGATCCACGGCGGCTCCCGCTGGGCAGGAGATCATCGCCTGATCCCGTGCGATGTAATTACGACCCCGGAGCTATCGGAACACGCCGCCGTCCACATGAGACCCCCGGCGAGCCCGGGAAGTGCCGGGATGTCCGAATACCGGAGCGAGTCCCATCGAGCTCCATAGGCCCCTGAAGCCGGGATGTAAAGTTGATAACCGGCCCGGAACACGCAACTACGAGCGCGCCCTTGCTGGAGGTGGACCGCGCCGCGGGACCGGGACTGAGAGGAAATGCGACCCCCGACAGCCATGAGAGGTCCACGGAGAGGCTGAGGACTTCGGCAGACCCCCCCCTGCCCCACCTGCCTCCCCCCCGCCTCTTCCACCATCTTGGAGACCGGTTGTGGGACTGAGCCGTCAGTGTGCGCATGGGCAGGACCTGGCCGGAGCGCCGCTGCCCCCCCACCCTACCTGGGGGCTATACTCCGGATATACCACTGAGCCGGGTGGAGGTGCCCAACGCCCCATATAGAGCACGGAGAGGGCTCTTTGAGCAGGTGGAGGCCCCATGAGGGGAGGAAAGACACATAGACCGCCGAACACAAGAAGCAGCAAGCAGGGTGGCCGGTTACCCACTACAACGCCCCCCCAGTCACCAAATTCAGACAACATGACGTCACAGCCACTGACGATAAAGGATTTTGAGGAGGGCCTCGCCTCAGTGAAAACAGATATAAGCTCCTTATTGGCAGTGGAAATGGCCAAGATCAGACATGAAGTGGAGGTGGCGGTGGAGAAGACCGAGTCGGACCTGAAAGAGGTGGGGACCAGAATCGACACGAATGAAAGCCTTATCCAGGCTTCACAGCTGGAGATGAAGTCACTGCGCGAAGAAGTATTGGAACTGCGCAAACAGAATGACTACCTCTATTCCAAATGTGAGGACCTGGAGAATAGGGGGAGGAGAGATTCGATAAGAATTAAAGACATTCCTGAAGGCTCTGAGGGTGCTGACCTGGAGGCCTTTGTTACCAAGCTCTTCACTCATGTGGACCCGAAAATTACGGCGCCAGAGTTCCGGTATGTACGTGTACATAGGGTGGGTCCCAGGCAGAGGGGAACCACTGGGGCACCTAGAGACATACTTGCAAAATTTACCTATTTTAAGACAAAAGAGAAGATCATGTCTACGGCAAGGAAGCAGGGGACGGACACTGGCACATGGCAGGAATTGCCATATAAGCTGTTCCAGGATGTTGCCCCATCTACTCTCGCCAAGCGGGCCCAGCTTCGCCCACTCACCAGATTTTTGGCAGACCAACAGGTGCGTTACCGTTGGACCTTTCCCTTTGGCATACAGTTTAGCTGGAAAGGGACAGACTACAATATTGACAATCTGGAGGAGGCGGAAAGGATCTTGGGCCCAGATTTACCGTCGGCATCACCCCGGGAGCAGAGAGTCTTTACGGGCATCACACCTTGGCCGTGGAAGATGGTCCAACGGTCCCGCAGGAAGATGAACATGACGCAGGCGAAATGACAGTAACTGATGCGACCTGTGCTGCATGATGTCGGCTTCTTGACTGTAAAGATATTATTTCCTTTTCTTCCCCCCCTTGTTTTCCTCCCCCCCACCCTCCCCCTCTCCCCCCTCCTATGTGCCATTCTGAGGCTTCAGGTATGGGGAGGTCTATTTCAAAGTTGGAACAGAATGGTACGGTGTGTTCTGATTATGATTATGTATTTAGCTTATGATAGTTGACGGGAAGTGATGGGAGCTCTTACATACATTTACTGCCTAGCGGGGTATTATCCCCGTCTCTCAGCTGCGTTGCAGCTTCATTGAAACAGTGGAACAGCCGGGATTAGCCCAGCTGGATCACCATCAGGCTGAGCCTTTTTGCTTGGCCCATTTTCATTGTTACATCCCACTTGGTGGATGTGGTTCTGTTACTTTGTTGAATAGAATTTGGTTATTTGACGGCACGACTGATTATGTTGATGTAAAAATGTTAAAGTACACTGTAATTAGTGAGGCACTTATATTTTATGCGAATTACACCTTCGGTCTCATTCATGGCTGCAGTAATTACATACAATGTTAAGGGGTTGAATTCTGGGGTCAAGAGGAAACGATTATATAAAGAAATAGCAACCCTGTCACCACAGATACTTATGCTGCAGGAGACTCGCATGCTTCAGAAAGATGTGTCCTTACTTTCTAACAAATTGTATCCACTTCAGTTTCATGCTCCCAATAATAAGAAAACGTGTGGAGTATCTAATTTAATCCATAAGCAGGTCCCATTTGTAGAAATGAACAGAATGAAAGATGTACATGGACGTTGGCTCTTTGTCAAGGGCAGCATTGGAGATATGATAGTGACTTTGGCCACGATATATGCACCCAACGATCACTAAAATGCCTTTTTACTTGAAATCATATCTAAACTAGATCTATTTCGGGAGGGGGAAGTGCTGATAGGGGGCGATTTTAACTCAGTGGCTGACCCCGAACTGGACAGGTCCGTGGCACCCAGATATAGTTCCTCCGCAAAGTTCTCTAAGAAACTACTGGCAAAACTATATAACATGGGCACGATAGACATCTGGAGACATGCTCACCCTAGCGAAAGGGATTACACGTATTTCTCCCATGTTCACAGGGTTTATTCGCGTATAGACTATATCTTTGCGACCCCACGATGGCTGAGTAGCGGATATTTGATAGAAATGGGGATGGTGGGTTTCTCAGACCACGCATGGGTGGCATTAAAAGGGAAGCTGCTAGGCGCCCCACCAAGATCTCTCAGATGGCGTCTAAACGAAAAACTATTGGCTTCGCCAGTACTCACAGAGAGAATAGCACAGGACATTTCGGAATATTTCACTATACATTCCAATACGGAATCTGACCCCCACTGGATATGGGATGCGTTTAAAGCTTATATCCGGGGCACGTGCATTAAAGCTGCCTCTGACATGAAAAAGGATAGGGTGCAAATGCAGATAGACTTACAGGCCGAAGTTAGCCGGACGGAACGCCGGTATAGAGAACAGAACAGCTTATGCCGCCTGCGAGAATGGCAGACGGCTAAAGGCTTATATAACGCACACTTAACAAGTAAAGTAGAATATGACCTACTTCGGTCCAAGCAATTTTATTACGAGCATGGCAGCAAACCCAACCGCCTGTTGGCGAACCGCTTGAAGGATGAAAGGGACAAAGGACACATTGCTGGTATCTTGACTGAGACTGGAGACATGGCACTGTCTCCTATAGCAAAGGGCGAGGCCTTCCGCAAGTACTACTCCACCCTTTATACGTCTCAAGGGGCAGACCCGGTTAAACTGAAGGAATATGTGTTGGAGGCATCCCTCCCCAAGCTTTCAGATACCCAGAGAGAGATTTTAGATGACGACATCTGTGAGGCCGAGATTAGGGAAGTTATTAAACATCTGAAACCTAATAAATCCCCTGGCCCCGACGGGCTCACGGGGAAATTCTATCAGAGGTTCGTGGACCTGTTGGCGCCTGAACTAGTCCTACTATTCAATGTCATGGCTACCTCTGGGAACCTGTGCCCGTCTATGCAGGATGCAACTATAATACTCATCCCGAAGCCGGGTAAACCTGGGAACTTATGCTCATCTTACCGCCCAATTTCCCTCCTGAACATAGACGCGAAGATCTATACTAAAGTATTAGCCAATAGACTATCAAATATTATGCCGGAAGTGATCCATTCAGATCAATCAGGTTTTATCAAAGATCGTACGACATCGGACAATGTAAGAAGGGTCCTCCACTTAATGGATAAGGCGGGAAGACTGAGGGAAGGGGCATTCCTAGTAGCCCTAGACGCCGAGAAGGCCTTTGATAGGATGGAGTGGGAGACGGTGAATCAGGTCTTGATCGCGATCGGGGTAGGGGATATCTTTCATAGGATGATAATGTCCAGCTATGGCTCCCCGAGAGCATCGGTACTGGTTAATGGCTTACTTACCCACACATTCCCCCTTACAAGAGGGACGAGACAGGGCTGCCCCCTGTCTCCGCTGCTATTTGCCCTGGGACCAGAACCCCCAGCGGCCCATTTTAGACACAATGAGCAGATAAAGGGCATTCAGTTAGGCCATATGGAACATAAACTATCCCTGTATGCTGACGATATGATTTTGACGCTGACAGACCCAGAGCACTCTCTTCCTGCAACACTCTCTGAACTGGAAAGATTTGGCAAGCTGGCGGGCTTAAAAATCAATACTTCTAAGTCTGAACTTCTCCCCATTAACATGAACAAACCACAGATTGCACTAATGGAGAGAATCTCCCCCTTCCGTATAACGACCCGCTCTATTAAATATTTGGGAATTTACCTTACACCTGATCTTAGGGACCTGTTCGCACATAACTTTCTGAACATGCTACACTCTATCCGACAAACACTGGGGTCCTGGAAAAACAGAATTTTCTCTTGGACAGGGAAAATAGCAGCTATACGCATGATTTTGCTTCCTAGATTCCTCTATCTAATACAGAATCTTCCTATAGCTCTCCCAATGCAGTTCCTGGTGAAGTTCCAAAGGGCACTGTTTCAATTCCTGCAGGGGAACAAGAAAATGAGGATTAACCAGAAGATTGTAATGCTCTCCAAACAACAGGGTGGTATGGGGATGCCTAATCTACGTTTATACTATTATGCTACGCACTTAGCCACGGTCTGGGAGTGGTGCAGAAGAGATAGTTCTAAACAATGGGTACACATTGAGGGTAGCATGGTACATGGCAGACTGTGGCAACGACCATGGTTGTCCCCGGAACACCGCTCCAAAACATTACAAATAGCTATAGCAAGCTCCGGCATGACTAAAGTATGGCATGATTGTGCACATAAGTATGGACTGACGTCCTTCCCGGGCCCATTCACTCCCATCCACAATAACCCTCTCTTCCTCCCGGCCTATGGTCCACAGGACTTTCAGACATGGTATAAAGGGGAATGCAGGATACTTAGAGATATGGTACGGGACGATAGGATTCTGTCGTTTACAGATTGTAAGATGAAATTTGGTATAACAGACACTGAAAAATTTGAATATATACAGATCAGGCACTTGGTAGAACACCCCCATGTCCTACAGGACATACTTAGGCCCTTGACACCTTATGAGGAACTACTTTGCATGTCACCCTCTGCGAAAGGCCTGACAGCGAAGATATATAGCCTCCTTGAATCACAACAAGAATCACCATTAATCTCAATCAAACGAAAATGGGAGATGGATCTGGGATATGCTCTGTCGGATACACAATGGGTGGGGATATTGAGACGTATGTCCACTATATCCATCAACACCTCTATGGTAGAATCCTCCAGAAAGATCCTATACAGGTGGTACCTAACCCCAGCTACCTTCAAAAGAATGAAATTAGCACCGGAAGCCGGGTGCTGGAGGGGATGCGACCTAGAGGCCGGCTACAGGCATATGTGGTGGGATTGCCGGGTAGTGGTGCCCTTCTGGAAGATGATCCGCAAGGTAATTTTAGACATGCTTCAGATTTATTTACCATGGGACCCTGGCATCTATTTGCTGAGTTCCCCTCTGGCCCGTCTTTATCCCATGAGATCGACTAGTAGCGAATTGATAAATATATGCCTCACTGGTGCCAGAATGTGTATTGCCACTAAATGGAAACTGTCTAGAGGCCCGACTTTGCAAGAATGGTTAAACAGGATGTGGCATCTATATGCTATGGAAAAGATTACGTACAGTTTCCATGATAATAGCGAAAAATTTAAATTGATTTGGTCGCCTTTTCTGCGATATATTGAAAAGAAACAGAGATCTACATCCATCCCTAAAATATTGAACTGTATGTTTAATCACTGATTTTGCACTAAGATGTCTAGCTGAGCATGTATCTTGTTACTGGACAATAGGCTATTAAAGGACCTCTCCCTATACGCTGCCTCATGAAAATTATGCACAGAATGTACTATTACACGAATTCTGAATATATTGTACCGTCACTTCTTTTATGTTTATTTTTTATACGTTTTATATGGCAATTGTATTTGAATTTTGGAAGATATAACTATGTATCTAATTGATATTGAAAAATAAAAATCTGTTGAATCAAAAAAAAAACAAGGGGAATTGCACTCAGGTGATTAACTAAAAGTGGTGGACTGAACTGTCCCTTTAAGGTGATTATTGCAGGGGACCGACTGCCGCTGAGCCAGGCCATAGAGGTGCACAGTGGGCGGCTAATAATTTTTCAGTGAGACAACAGTCACAGCACGAGGGGAAGCAGTGCTTTGTGGTTATTACTACAACAAAGCACATTGTCATTTCAAAACCGGGTTGCAAATCAATTTCCATTCAGAGGTGTGTTTTCTAATGAATCTGTTAATTTCCAGCAACAAGGACGCATAGGAAGAAAATGCTTAAATTGACCCTGGACTGGGTTCAGTGGACTGGGTTCATTTGTTTACCCCTGTCCTAATTAACTAATCCTCTTGACTTGGGTTATGGTTATCTACTTAAAAATTAGCATATACAAATTTACATATTCCAATCAGTAAAATAAAAATTAGCATATACGATTTTGCATATTACCAACTTCATGTGAACATGGGAATATGGCATAAAACGTTAGGCCAAATATGTTAAATACACAATTTCAAACCACTAGAAGTAAATTTTTTAATGTCCACTTTCATAATTGCTTGTTTTAATTTTCAAGAAAATCACCATAACAAATTAGCACAAGAGATATTGCATATATATATACAGAATGTGACCCATTTCATAATTGTCTGGCTACATAAGGAAGGAAGACGCAGTCAGAAAACTTAAAATTACAGAGCATTTCACAAAACAGAGTATTTCGTGAAACAGATGAAAAAGAGTATAAGGAGACACACCTTACACAATACAGATAAAACAAATCAGTGATGGAATTGACGAAAAATTGCAGCAGGGCCCCTGCACAGGAACAAATTGAATTTTTTCGAGGAACCACATGAGAAAAAAACAAGATGGTGGATATGAAAACAAATTACACAACATCACATTTTGTGGAATGACTGTTCTGAGAAATGAAACATATATACTAAACAAGTAGGTCACAGAGTTGATCTTTACTAATCCTTGAATAACATCAACATTTTTGGACCTTTTGATACCAAATTTGGAACTTAAACATCTTAGAAAATGCCATTTCTAAAAAACAAAGATTTATATTTAAAAACTACCCCTAGGTACCAAAATTTGCTCCCGGCTCTTTCAAGGAACATGTTCCTCGGATCTCGTATATATTTATCCAGGTCAAGTGAGCTCAGGATTTGACCTTTACAGTTGGTTTAATAATTTACAGTTTATACCCTCTCAGCACATCAATCAAAAACCAAAATGAACTCTGATAGTGGCTGATTCTTTTCTTACTAGAATTACATGATTCTGATGAGTAGTTTTTACTGTGCAGCCCTCCAAAAATTGCATGATTGGTCTATGGAGAAATGAATGGGAAATGCCCAAAAGTAGTGATTTGGTTTCTCCTTGACTAACTTTTGAACCACTTCATGAATCTGCACGAAGCAGGGCAAAACATTCACTCTGGGCTCACCACTTTTTATGCCAAATTTCATACAGGTTCATTAAGCGGTTCAAAAGTTATAAGCATGTCAAATTTCAGATTTCCTATGGTTGATCATCTTAACTCTATGATGGCGACTTCCACCATATAATATATTAATTTTTGAATCCTCGGCCAGCTATGCATGCCGGGGGCCCATCTTACTTTTTTGGCATGTAACACACATAAAAGATGATTGTTACACACTTTTGTTTAGCATTCAGCCAACCCATAATTGTGTGCGTCCAGTGCAAGAAATGTTGCCCTGGACAAAGCGGACAAGACTCTTTTATTTGCATGGGCTATGCACATTTTTAATGTGCACAGCCCATAATCTTGCGTGCCTGAATAAAAATGCATGGATGCATATTTTAGCATTTTTTTACACATTTTTACCAGGCTCACAAGACTCGTAATGAACCAAATAATGAGGCTACGAGTAAAGGAAAAGGATTTTTAACGAAAGGCTTTTGTCAAACTATTTTTTTCTCTTTAACTCTATCCTTATGATATTGCTCTGCAGAATTTAAGGTAACTGGTGCGTCTAAGGGGGATATAAAGTAAGGCAAAGATGACTGGAGAGAGGCTGAGGCAATTACCCAAATTAACAGGTATGCAAAAACATTTCCAGCATCTGTATAACTGTGTCATAACTCATAGCACCTCACATCGACTGTACTAAAGACACAAAAGGACAAACTCATCCCCTTTCATGATAGTCATAATAGAAATACACCAAAACATATGTCCTCAAAACACTGGAGATTAGTCACTTAGAGACTCTGTAACCACATACAAATCATAGACCTATTTGTGGTACCCTAAAACAGAGTCCTGTAAGATGTGCTGTCACCAACCAGTGAAAGCGAGGTGGTGGCGTGCAATGTGGGAGTGCCAATATATGTTGTGTGCATGTCCTTTCTTGTCTGTGGGGAGGCCGCCATTCCCCATGTATACCGACGACCCAGCCTTCTGACATTGTGGATTGTGCTTACTGCCAGCCCTGCCTCCCCTGCTGTGTACACTATCCTTTACATGCAAAGAATTCACATACAACATAGAAACGTGCAAAAACATGTAAGTACGGTAGATTTAGTGGCCAAAGGTGAGCAATTAACCTGGAGCTCTGGAAGTTCATAAGCACATATAATAATGCTGTTGGGTAAAAGGGAGTGCAGACTTACTAAACCTGGCAGTTGAATATCTCATGACCACCAGTGGCATGACAATGCTACACAAGTTGTCTAAAAGCCTCTTCAAAGCCAAATTAAAATAACATAACATTCAATGAGTATCAATCATTACTATTTCTGTGTAATGTATACTTATTTTGAGATTAACATAAAACCATATAATCACCTGTTATTTAATCTGATTCATGAATATTACATGCCTACTAATGCCTACAGACTGCGCAGCAGTTAATGTGTGCAATATCTCCTGGGCTTTAGGTCTGTCCTAGCATAAGTAAACATTCTCTGTGATGGTGTAAGACTGGGGGTGGTCTCAGATTAAACTCTCTTCATTTGTTGAATATACTGTATATATGATCTTTACTCCATCCTAGAACAGCAACTCTGCTTCCTGCTGCTCAGCCACAGAGGTATTGGGTCATTTCCACTCCTGTGCAGCAACATTTCATCAACAAAGAGACTGATGTTTATGGGAAACTTCATTGAAACGACTGGCTAACTCCTGTCACTAGCTCCATGGCGATGAACTTAGAACAGAGAGGCACTGCCTCTTATCCAACCACCAAGATGGCCACCTACCAAGTACGGTGAACCATGAAGAGCTCCTGTGGCAGCAGATAAAGAACAGCAATTCCCAGAGTCGGATGAGAAAACAAGTCTTTTGGTACAGGATATTGCATGTCTTGCCACTCAGCTAGCAGGGTTACATTCTTTACACATGGATAAGGATTGTTGAGGGCTTTCAAGGGGGTGAAGGGATTATGATGCATGGAATCCCATGGCTGCCTAACCACCAGGCTAATGGCACAACAGTTTACTCTTTTTGACTGATTAGTCCACTTGTTGTCTCTTGCTCTACTTCTACCTTCATGTGTCTACCAATCAGGTATGCTAGGCAATAGTTATATATGTATGTATAGGCCAAACATGCTAATGCACAGCGCCATAGGTTTTCTGAGCCATTGTGCCTGTTATTGGCCAGTTATGGGTGCCATCTTCAAATATCTCTAATTGGAAAGCTTCTTCCATGAAGATTCCTCCAAAGGAGTGATAATAGAGCAGTCAAACTCCTATTATAAATACACCCTTCTCCCTAACCCATTGTCCATATGTGAATCAGGAGCTGGGGGATTGGAAAGAACTAGTTGAACTAGTATAATTAGTAGACTAAATAACAGTCCTCTTTATTGTGATCCTATATTTTCCGCAACTCACACTAGACTAGGCATGAAGATGGATAGGAGGCGGCTTCTTTCTATTCCCATACTAGGATGCTAGACATCTTGAAATATGATATTAAAGATACTCCCCACTCTCCCGCAACACACAGCAGAATTGATGACTCTCAGCAGTCAAACACATTAATGGATCACAGCTGACTGCTAGGTTGGTAATAAGTCGTGTCCGGCATAGACACCCAGGGAATGGTCAGGTCCTGGGAATCATATCCATCTCCAGGAAAGAGTTGAAAAATTAGCTGGTCAAGTACAATCATACGTTGTTCCCCTTCCCCTCCCCTCATCACAGCAATACCATCTAAATTTTACAGAAGAGGAAAGCAACTGAGTGTTTGGTCAGAGGAGATTTAGGTGCTTCTCCATTGTTAAAAAGTCCTAGATTTCCAATTCAATTCAATTAAAAATGGTATTTTATTGCAAATAAATGCATTAAAGATTATTTATACAACATAGTACATACAAATAAGTTAAAAATCAGTCAATTATAATTATTAAAACATGTAAACATTTGCAAATAATGCATGTGCAAAATACAAAATACAAAAAGCCTAGAACAGTACATCGAGTTTGAAGTAAGTAAGTGCAACATACGCAGGGAGCAAACAGCAGCAAAGTTGAGGTAGACAGTATTTGAGCAATTTTGAAAAGTAAAATCAGACTAAAACACTATTAAAATGTCACCCTCCACAAAGTTAAGTTATTATGCAGCACGTACAACAAAATAGTAATTCCTAATCTTCAACCAAAAAACCCTACAATTCAAAATATTGCAAGATTTAGAAAATTCAAATAATTTACCAATCAAAAATATACTTTCTAAGAGCATTAAAACCAATATTTTTTGTTCCAGCCCATCCATATATAAAAGTTGATTATCAATCCACTGTGCTCTTGCATTTAAGAAACCATGGCACTCACAAGTCAGATGATACCAATATTCGCTGATATCCTGGCAGTTATAAAACAAGAGGTTTTTTGCTTTAACCATATCCCTATATGCATTCGTATGGAATTTGAAGAAAAATTGGGCTAGCACAATAGAAGAACAAGTTATCACATATGAAGGCAGTGAGCCAAGACAACAGATTCTGTGATACAGCTATAGGGAGGGTTTCAACATCATCAAATCATTATCAGTCATTTGAGAAAGCATGATGCATATTTGCCTTCAAACATCTTTTGGTAGTTGCCCAGACTTCTACCACTCTAAGGGTAGCCCCCATTTGATACCAATAAAAGTATATCTGGATAGAAATTTATTGGAGCTATCCCAGGAGGGATTACAAGCCTCACTATAACATAGAGGGCTAATGAATCTTTCCTTAATCTTACATAGGGAACTGAAAAATTTCATAGCCCTTTTCTCACCAATAGTTTTGTCACTCATAATATTCAGCTCAGCCCTCAGGGCCACAATAGGAACACAGGGAGGGCACTTAAACAGCTTTTTGAGCACCACATTTTCTATTTTTGTAATGTTACAAAAAACTTTGGGTCCCCAGACATCAACACCATACAAAAGCATGGGCTTTATCTTTACCTTATAGAGCTTTATCAGTGGTCTCCAGTTCCTAATATCATATACATTTGCAAAATTTAACAAGCATCCAATTTTACTTGAAACCTTGGATTGAGTATTTGAAAAATGTGTTTACCATGAGCCTGTAGAGCTAAAATGGATGCCTAAATAACAAAAACTTGTAACCTCTTCAAGTTCTACCCCCAAGAGAAAATTTGATCCGAGGTGGTTTAACTTTGGAAAAAATCATAATTTTTGTTTTATTCATGTTAACTAGTAGGTTATTCTTAATACTATAATCCCACAGTGCATTCAGTTTAACCTGGAGTCCGTTAGCCATTAGGTCAAATAAGGCCATATCGTCTGCATAGCAGAGCTCATATATTCTGGTATTATTTACGGTCGGTGGAATGCAGGGAGAGTACTGATCCAATCTACCAGGTAAATCACTGATATAAATATTGTACAGCATTGGGGCCAGCATACAGCCCTGCTTAATACTGATAGTTGTGGTTATAGTGGCAGTCAACTCATTGTGTTCATAAAAACACATCTGGGTCCATGTATTAGTATAACAAAGGCGAATTAAATAAAGTAGCTGAGAGGGAATCCCAAGCTTGTTCATGTTTTCCCACAACATATCCTGATCTACAGTATCAAAAGTTGTGCTACAATCAATGTAGCACACAAAAAGTGCAGACATTCGTGCCAGGTATTTATTTATAATAAAATTCAAAGAAAAACATTGGTGGTTGGTACTACAAGCACTGCAAAATCCCCCTTGGGTTGCGGGTAAAATATTATTTAATGTTCACCAAGATGCCAAAAGTGACAGAAGATACTTTCAAAATAATTTTCCCAATGAATCAGATAGTGATAATATCCTATACTTGGCACAGGACAACTTAGAGCCCTTTTTAAAAATGGGGAATGCTATAGAGCCTACCCAGGACAGGGGGATGGAGCCTACCGGTAAGACATGATTATAAATCAACATCAATTTTGGAGCCCACTATTCAACATTGTCCTTAAAAATTTTGGCAAGCAAACCGTCATGGCCCGGCACCCAAGAATCAGAGCAAGAATACAGCAGCTTGCAAATACTAACAATCCCCAGCAATGGGGTTACAGCAGGATCAAATTGGTACAAAGAACCTTCCCCAGCATCCAAGGTGTGACAGGGCTGACCACAGGACAGGTACTGAGACAAGAATGTCTCCCAATCTGATTTGGGGATCATGCAAAACAGGGGTGCCACCGTCATCTTGCCTAACCAGAGACCAGAATTTAGTTGCATCTTTATCTATAAATGCAGATTCAATCTTATCCCATTGAGATTCTCTAAATTTACGTTTTCTTTCCCAAAAAGAAACATTTTTGTTTAGTCGTAATAGATTTTTTTAGGGCTGTCCTTTGCTCCAAATTTTTATACAAAGGCATTGGCGTAAGTCATAGTTAGATTTGTTTTTAAAGATCTGGCATTCTTTGTCAAACCATCCCTTTTTAATAGGGAGTTTCACCTCGACCTCAAACCAGAGTTGAAGTCTGACTTTATTACAGAAATTACTAAATGACTCTAACAAATTCAGTAATCCACACTTCGTAAAATTAAACTTACGAAGAGCACAGTCCAGGTCACATATTATTGTATCAGTGTTGTACCTAGACCAACAAATTTGCACTCTTCGCCTTATATTTGATTCGTAGCCAATGGTAGCTCTACCAGTGTTGTTAACAATCAATTTTGCCACCACAGCACAATGGTCACCATATTCAAGGTCAAGTACCCTGAGCGATTTGATCTTATCCACTCGCCAAACAGGAATTAATAAATAATCAAGCACAGAAGAGGAAGAACCTCTATAAAAAGTTGGTTTGATACAATTACGCCATAGGGCCAACTCACTCAGAAAAAAGTAGTTATGTCCCATAAATATGTCAGACAAGAGTTTAGTTGCCTTGTTGCAACATTTGTGTGAAAGATCAAGATCTTTGGTCAGAATACCTGACCTCTTACAGAAGTCACCATAAGGTTTGTAACAGCAGAGATTTGAATTAAGATCACCATCAACAATAACCTCACAATTAATATCAGCTTCATTATTAATAATTTCATCACTAAACAAAGAGTGCAGTGTTATCCTCGCTAGACAACCCAGGGTTAATGTCTACGTTTACAAGGAAGATGGAGGATGTTCCACCAATTGTAAAGTTGTTAAATAGGCATTTAATCCCTAGAATTCCATTATCTAAATTAATCCTTCTAGATATACACCAATCAAGTTTAGTATTTATCAGTGTCATTATCCCACCGAAGTTATGCTCGTGGGAAACACTATCAGCCCCAACATAGAAACACTGGTAGCCAGGTAACTCCACATTCTGTATACACCAAGTTTCTTGCACAAAATTTATATGTGCCCCTGTCAGCCAGGAAGGGATTTTATTTGAGATATTGTTTACAAAATATCCAGCACTATTCCATGTAACAATGATAAGGCAAGTCTATCCGCTGACTCAGAAGTGAACTCATCCACTACAAACACTTCGCTATTATCCTCTGGGTTAGATTTTTCAAACCAATAGGCTGATGTGGAAGTGATCTTATGACCGCAAACCCCTTCTCTAGGTAGGAAACAAGTGACCAATTCAGATGCAGTTCTAGGTTTATTTTTAGGGGCATGCATGGCATCCACATCTACTCCTAATTCATAGAAAAACAATTTCTGCGAGTAAACACATTTGGCACTCATTTCATCTATGAATTGAATCTTGGTGGTCTCACTGAAATTTCTACCATTATCTAAAAATTCAACCCCCAAAAGGTGATTGTTGGTAAGATAGTACAATTCTGCTGAGTTAGCACACAGTGCCAAAAACATTGACCTATTGAAGAAAATACCCTCTGATTGACTCTCAGCCTTAGAAATATACAGCGGGGTAAAATACAGGTAGTTACTGCCTTTCGTGGCCAATGCACTGCCCTTTTTACCCTTAAGAGGAATGTTTTTTATTTATTATTATTATTATTATTATTATTATTATTATTATTATTATTATTATTACATTTTGTATTGAGCGCCCACTGCCAACTGGCTTTGTGGTGCTGAAAAACATGCAACCTTATTCAAAACATTAAAAACTTTGTGACCTCCTCCCTCCAACTTAATGTTTCCATTTAATGCCTAGCCAAAAAACCCATCAGAATCCCCACAGCCGGCTGCCGAAGTCAGCTTTCAAGTGGCTAGTTTCTGGCACAAGAACCATCTCTTCAGCCCCCTCTTAAACCCTAACAGGGATGGGGCCAATCTGAGGTCCACAGGAAGAAGGTTCCACCAGCTGGGGCCCACACATGAAAAGGCCACCCTCAACCCCCAACCCTTCAACTGGCAGGGACCTTTACAGACCAGCTGAAGCACTCCTGCAAATATGTGGGGCCCTGATGGTGTAGGGCCCTCCACATGATAGTAAGCCCCCTCAACTTAACCAGGTCACGGATACTCAGCCAACCCAAACTATGGCTGGCCTTCGACACATGCTCACGGCATCCCAGGCCTACCATGAGATGGACGGCCTGGTTCTGGACCTTCTGAAGCCGACGTAGGTCCCCCTCCACCAGCCCCGCATTCAACGAACAGCAATACAACAGCCAAAGCACGACAAGGGCTTGGCTCAGGGAGACCCGCGCTGCCCTATCCAGGAGAGGTAAGATGGGGAGAGATGGCTAAGTTGGTATTCTGCCGACCCTATGGCAGTGGTGACCTGCAGAGATATCCACTGGACTACTGAAACAGCACACCCAGATGCTTGGCAACTTCGACTGGGGGTGGGGCGGTGCCGAACAAGTCCGGACATGGGAAGGTGGGACCCACCATGGGGGAAATGTTCCCAGACAGCAAGATCTCGGTCTTAGCCTCATTAAGGCACAACCAGTTCCTGGTTATCCAGGACCTGATCCCCTCGAGGCAAGGCACCAATGCCCCATGCCCCCAACTCTTTCCCCCAGATCGACCATCAGCTGGGTGTCATCAGGGTAAATGTGAAAACCAATGCTGCACCCCTCCAGGTACCTGGCCAGTGGGCATATCAAGCAAAGCTGTCTCTGTACCTCTCCCGGGGAGGAACTTGCCCCCCCCGCAGGCTGGTGTTAACCGCCTGAGTGATCTCATGAGAAAAAAGGGAATTGCAGTCTTAATCACCCTGGTGGCGAGAGGGTCGAGATCGGAGGAGGAAGGCCCATGCTAGCCAGGTAGTCTTCTACCTGTCGTATTGAGACTGGAGAAAACTCCACAAACCTCGCCAACCCACGAGGAACCTCCATCCCATCCCATCAAGCCCCACCTCCCACCTCTACTGGACACAAACCCCTTTTCGCCAAATACAAGTTTTTGCTGTACAAATTTAGGGTTGTTACCATCCCTTACAGGGGTGGATACAAGTTTACTCCCCAGAACACTTTTTTTAGAGATGGATTTTGTTTTCGGATGATTTTTTGTAGCAACAGTGGCAGGCTTAGTAGGACCCTTGAGAGCATTGGGGTCTTTTGTTCTTTTCCCTTCAACCTCAGGCAGAATCTTATCATTTGGGGATGGTACATGCAGCAGGATAGAGCATGTTGTGATTTTGTCAATTTTGCAAGCAATATTCTGCACCACCTTGAGAACCTCAGTGTTGAGCTCTTTTACCATAAGGTCATTGTCAGCTAATGTCAGTTGGTTGTCACAAATATTGCCTGCATCCTTCTGCAGTTCTACCAACAAAGTCTGTGTCATGTTATGTTTTACCTTGTTAAACTTATCCAGGTCATTGAAGCTAGAGGTTAATGATGTTAATTTGGCATCAAGACCCTCATGCGATTTTTTCAGCAAAGAAAAAGTATTCTCCAATGCTGTAATTGAGGTGCTAACACTACTGGTTAGGGAGGTAACACTCAGTGTAATTTTATAGTCCCAAAAGAATGATATTTAATGTATCACTATGCTTGTTGTTGTAGCCACCCAACTCTTCGTTAGCAATAGAACTGGAATGTCTTCTCACAGAACTAGCATAATTCAGAATTTCACGGTGCTCAGATTCAAAGTCAACTAGCCCTTTAGCTGCTTTTCTAGAATCCTTCTTCAACTTAGATGCGACAGTACTGTAGCATTAGCTACAGAATTAAATGTAGAGGCAATGTCCAGACTAATATTCAAGGAAGGACTGACTAGACCCAAGCCATCTTTATTTAATACTACTGACTCCTCAGTAATGACAGAATTGGCTATGTCTTCATTCATATCACTAGAAAAGTTGGGGACCCAACTTTTATCTCCCAGTGAGAACCAACAGATCATATGAAAAATAAGTTCCCTAGGAGAATAGACATACTCTCACCTATTTAAAGGACAGGGGTGACATACGGAACTACCTGAACTGAAAGACTGCATGAGAGACCTCACAGTGTGGATGAACCAGAACCACCTGATACTCGACCCCTCAAAAACAGTAATAATGCTAACCGGGAACAAAAACTGTTACCTAGAGTCTATACCTCTGGCCACAAGAGCTAGGCAATCCCCCATGAACATGGAGGAATGTGTCAACCTAGGATCCTCATGGACCAAAAGCTTCTGTTAAAAAAGCATTGCAACAAGGTAGCAAGATCCTGCTTCATAAACACAAAAATTCTACGAAAGATTGTTCCATACCTCGCATTCCCACAAAGAGTCTCAGTGGTGGTCAGCTTCATACTGAGCAGACTAGA
>JAXIUS010000012.1:0-17359 GCA_035593325.1 Pseudotriton montanus
CGCCTTGCCTCCCATCGAGTACTGCGTGACCATGGGCCACCCTAGAGAGCGATCAGTTATACCTGCTGTGATAAGTGCCTCATTTATCATAGTAAAGAGGCAGAAGGGCGACGCCTTGCCTCCCATCGAGTACTGCGTGACCATGGGCCACCCTAGAGAGCGATCAGTTATACCTGCTGTGATAAGTGGCGCTTGAATAGAGCCAAGGTGCAGCGTCACATGTCACTTCAACCTGCATTGTAAGGAGTTTGCGCATGCGCCATCATGTAGCACTCATAACGCCCTCTGGCGGCTTGCACAATTATTGGCAGACACTGCTGGCAATAACGCAAATGGAGCCACAAGATGCAACTAGTCAGGACTCGTTGTGGGAACATATCTAGGGAAATGCTAAAATGGCTCCAATGGCTCTTGGAGCAAGATGTCTAGATTCTCAAAAAATAACTCCCAGAGACCACTGTATGCTCCAATTGAAATCATTTCAGGTATAATCTCTGTATTTTCAATCTAATGAATCTGACTTTGGGGATGACATATTTTCAATTGATTAATATGCACCCACTTCTCCATTTCTGCGTCTTTCCTTTTCAAAAGAATTTTGTAGACCAAAGGTGACAACTTGTCAATGACTGTATAGGGTCCATGCCAACTAGGCAGGAATTTATGCTTTTTAGCCCGATTCCTGGCAAAATTAAATGAATAGACTCTATCCCCTATGTCATACTCTGACTTAGAGGTTTTACAGTAATAGAATTTCTTAGTGACATCAGCTGCTTTCTGGAGGTTCTTTTGGGCAAGGGAGAAAGCATATTGTAAATGCTTCCTTAGATCCACCACATAATCATGAATAGTCACAGCAGTGATCAACATTTGATCACTTGTTTTGTATAATAAATTAATAGGGGTGACTAGTTTATGTCCAGTCATAAGCTCGAATAGGCTCATCCCTGTTCCTTGGGTTAGAGTGGCTCGAATTGCCATGAGAACCAATGGGAGTTTCATATCCCAGTTAGCACCAGTCTCAATGAATTTCTTTAGAATACTCACAATGGTCTGGTTATATCTCTCAACCCCACCACTACTGGCAGGTCGATAGGCAATATGGAGTTGCCTTTGACACCCAGGATCTTCCAGATCCTGGTCATTATGTCTGCACTGAAGTGCCTCCTACGGTCACTGCTGATCTGGTATGGCAAACCGAAATGAGAGAAGACCTGGCTCATTAACAAGTGTGCAGCAATCTCTGCTTTACAGTTTCTAGCTGGCAAACACTCGGTCCACTTAGTAAACAGGCATGTAACTGTGAGCAGATACTTATTCCCTTTGGAAGATCACAGGTCCAATAAAATCAGTTTGTATATCAGTCCAAGGCATCACAATACTTCCATTCTGTAGAGGAGCTCTGTGCCTGGGTGTAGTAGGATGAAACTGAGAACATGTCAAGCAACCTTGATAAAATATCATCACATCCTGTTTTAAGGCCAAAAAGCCACTTCTAATAGGATTTCAAGGGTTTTCTTGACACCTGAAGTTATCTCACTGTAGGCATGCTCCAGCATGATACCACGAAACTGTACAGGAACTAACCACTGAGTAATCCCCTTGTTGTTTCTTCTTACAATCCACCCATCCTGCAGGGTGAAATTTTGTTGATTCTGCATCAGAAGATGCAATTCTTCATTCTGTTAGATCATATCTTTACTAATAGGAAATTGAATAGGATCTTCCAGGTAACGATAGAAAAGTCCAATCTATGGATCCTTTTGTTGAGCTTCAATGAGGTCTGTGTCAGGAGTATCAGAACCCCATTGGGTAGTGATAGACTTCTTAGGTACAGTCTGACTCCTTGTCACAACTGCAATAGGCACAGCTGACAAAATAGATTCAATATCTATTAAGTCACCACTGATGGCACCCTTGTTGGCAAGGGAATCTGCCAAATCATTGGCCTTTTTTTCAAATCCAGCCACTTTCGAATGGCCTTTGGTCTTTTTCCAATAAATGGTAAGACCATTTGTTTCGACCAAATTATCAATAAAAGTGATAAACTTGGCATGTTTCAATGGTTTTCGGTTGGCACAAAGCATACCCTGGTTTTTCCATGCAGGAAGATGCTCTACAAACCAATTTCTCACATAAATGGAGTCTGTAACCAACACCATTTCCTTGAGTCCAAAATCACAGGCTTCCTGAATAGCTTTGTAAACAGCTGAAAGTTCAGCCATTTGCCTACCTACAGGACCCAATTTAAAACCATTGGGTTGTATAGAGTAATTGTTAGCCCATACACTTCCAATGCCAGCAACAGTAAGGCTTGTTTTACCGGTATTTGGGAAGGAGGATTGGCGCAGAGTTCTGGGGCTCGGCCTCTTGTGCAGCGTGATTGGCTGATAGTGCTGAGGAGGCATGAAGAAAGGGCTGGCTTGCCTTCCTCGTGTTGCTGGAGACCGCATGAGTCATTGTATCAGACGAGGTGAGGGGGAGCGGGAACGAGCACCGGAGCTCGCAGCATCCATTGTTTAAATTGATTTCTGTAGCTTTAATAGAGTATTTGGGGTGAATTGTACTGTACTCGGTATTTGGGAAGGAGGATTGGTGCATAGTTCCAGGGCTCGGCCTCCTGTGCAGCGTGATTGGCTGATAGTGCTGAGGAGGCATGGAGGAAGGGCCGGCTGGCCTTCCTCGTGATACTGGAGCCAGAGGCATAAAAGGAAGCAGCTTGAGCGTCCGAGCCCTGGGCGTCCACAGAGTCAAGGACACAGAGAAAAGGACGAGTCTATTAGCTGGTCTGTTTGCTGGGATGTCGCTAGGATTGAGTGGGCTTATCTACACGATGTGATAAGGTTACCAGGGCTAGACTGTCCAATGCGTTTGTGAGTATGCAGACTGACTACCCCTGGAGGCTTCTACAAATGGTAGTTGTCATTTACTTTCATTTTATTTTTATTACTGTATTGTTTTGATACCTGTACTATTGCATTTATTGCAGCTCATGATTTTGCACTTGTCTTATCACACTGACAACAGTACTGTACTTTGTGAACTGCTCCCTATCTCTTCGTAATTAACATAGGATTCCTCTTGCCTTCCATAACTGTACTGTGCTGACTATCATATACTGCCTCCCGCTAAACTGTATTGTCTTCACTAGACTGTTCCACCAAGCAAAAGGTACAGCCCGTAGTACGCTGCTCACCTTCTGAAACGGTGTTAAATGTGGTGTACTGCTTCCCCAGCTTCCCCAGCGAATTGAATGGTCTTCAATATACTTACATCACTTAGCATTTTGTACTTACCATAGTATACTGCTCTACTTCTGTATGTGTACTGACCATAACATACTGCCCCACACTTAAAGCTCCCTAACAGCATTGTACTGGGCTTGGTAATCTGCACCCCCTTTGAGCTTCCACTGAATACAGCAGTCTAAATACTATACTGTATATAACACACTTCTCCCACTGTACATTGCCCGGTCCATAGACTCTAGAATTCTTGAAACTGCACTACTTCAATATACCATTTCCCATCTGTAACCGCCCTGACCATTAACTATAGTTCTCAAACTGTACTGTCTATAATACACCACTTCTCATCTGCAGTTGCTCATGACAATTGACTATAGTACTCTGAAATGTGTACTGTCTACAACACTTCACTGCCCGTCTGTATTTTACCTTGAACACAGCAGACTGCTCTCCATCAAAGTTGTGCATATACAGTAGACTGCCTCCATTACCAATCTGTATTGCCGCTGGCATATGGCTTCTCATCAGTAATTGCATTCACTATAGTATACTATTCCCTAGGTGAAGGCTGTACTGACTATAGTATTCTGCTACCCTTAATATCTTAGTATCCATTTGAAAATACACAATCCCCATCTAAGATTGCACTGAATATAGTTTACTGCTCTTCATTGAAGTTGTGCATATACAGTATACTGCCTCCATTACCAATCTGTATTGTCGCTGGCATACGGCTTCCCATCAGTAATTGCAATCACTATAGTATACTATTCCCTAGGTGAAGGCTGTACTGACTATAGTATTCTTCTCCCCTTAATATCTTAGTATCCATTTGAAAAACACAGTCCCCATCTAAGATTGTACTGAATATAGTATACATTACCTCCTCCCGAACTTGTTCTGCCCATAGCATATTGCTCCACAACTGGAGATTATACTATCTATAGCATCCTGTGCCACCTACTATAGCTTTTCTGGATACTGTCCATGGATTAGCATTATCCATAGGATAATACTCCCACATTTTTAAACCAAACTGTCTAATAGTATACTGCTATCCACCAGGAGTTTGTACTGTCTACAGTATACTGCCCCATCTAATGAATCTTGCCGGCTGCTCACCTGCAATTTTGTTTGACTATAATATACTGCCTCCTCTACCGAATATTACACTGCCTATAGAACACTGGAATCTATAACATCATTGTATACACTCAATAATTGTATTACCCAAAGTATTCTGCTCACCAAATGTATTTGAATTCATCACATTGTGAACTATATTGACCATAGTACACTGCTCTCTATTGTTACTGCCATTGTCCATGATATGCTGCTCTCTTCTGTAGCTGGTACAGTCATTGGTATACTTCACCCTGATTTGTAAAAGGTAGGGTCCATCGTATACTGCTTGTCCACTTAATGTGCACAGGATAGTCTACCGAACCTGGCACTGACCATAGAATACTAGAACCTGTAACATCACTTGTAAATAATATAATACCTATTCTGTACAAAGTATACTGCTTCCCATTACAATCTGTTCCCCACAACTGTAAAGTGTATTGTCCAAATATGCTGCCCCATTGTAACTTGCATTGCCCATAGTATACTACACCCATAAGAAATTGTTTACCATTCTAAAGGGTATTGTCCATAGTATACTGCTGGGCCCTCCAAAGTCTATGTGCACAAGATAACTAACATACCACACTGTACATATTAAAACCCATGGATTATAGAGTAAATAACAGCAGTAAACAGATAGCTATCTCAAATAACATACCACACTGTACGTAGTAATACCCGTGGATCGTACAGTAAAAAACAGTTCAGGAAACAGATAGCTAGCACAATAGCAACAGGGTATTAGCCTAAAAAGGGTTAAGGCAAAATGCCTAAAATGCCGGATACATTCATAGTTAAACAAGATAAGAAGCAAGAGAAGACAGCCAGGAGAAAAGAATTAAGACAAAAAAATAAAGAGATGAATAAACAAGCATTAGTATCGGATGTCAAGTCAAGATGGGTTGAAAACACCACCGACGTTAACTCAGGAATAACAGGATATCCCACAAAGAAGGATATCGCTAACCTCTCAGCTCAAGGACCATTACCAGCACTGAGGCATGGACTTAAGATAAAATACTCCAGAGACCAAGAGAGAAAGCTAAGCTTTAAAAATAGAAATACTAGTAACCAACTATACCTAAACAAGGAAAACTATCAACATACTAATATAACCCATACCCTTATTATAGCACATCGAGAATCTACAAACATGGACCGCAAGCTATTCACAGACTCAGCGCACAGAATAACAAGGAATTCATCGGTAAACAAAGAGAGCGTGAGGACTACCACTGCTACATTTATGCCCGTGGACCACCTGATCAAAGGACTGAAGAGAAAACACTAGGGTAAGAGAGGATCCGCAAACAAACGCAGACACATTCACTCAAAACAAACTCATTACATTGTCGCGACAAAGAAGCCATGGAGAGATGCGATGATGCATAAACTTCCAGTAATAATAACACTAAAGCTACTCAAGAGGACAGCAAAAATACCAAACAATTTAACCCAGAAAATACCATTACGGCATCACAAGCACAAAATAAATCCCAGGACCTATATCTACTAGAAGATATGCAGACCGGCAAACTAATTAGCAATGTCGATTAAGATTGGCCAGAAGGTGTGAACCTTATATACCTTTCTGTCCCCGATACTGCTCTCATGGACCCAAACCGACCAAGTCAATTAGAAGAAGAGAGGGAAATCCAACAGCCTTCCAATCCAACAACTAAACCAATAAACAAGGAACTGAAATGCATGCTATTAAACACTGCTTCTCTTAGGGCACATGTAATTTACAACAGCATGGAAGAACTAAAACCGGACATTGCATTTATCACAGAAACTTGGCTCAATGACGATGATGAAGGACCAATCATAACAGAGGCAATACCACCTGAATACCGTATAGCTACAAAAAACAGACCTACTCACGCAGGGGGAGTAGCAGTGATCTACAAAAAAGAGTTAAATATTGAAGTATGTGACATCAACGAAGAGACAGGGAGGTATGGAATCAATTCTCGTGAGATGCCTATCAGATCCCCAAAACCCCAAGTCCTTTTTACTAATTTACAGACCCCCTAGACATTTACGTGCTACGTTTGTAGATACCATAACCAACCTCGTCTCCACCATTCAAAACAGGCACCGAAACCTCATAGTACTGGGGGACTTTAACTTCTGGCTAGAAGAAAAAAAGGATAAAGAAACCCAAGATTTATTAACAGGCATGAAAGCACTGGGACTATCACAGCATGTCAGAGGAAAGACCCAGAAACACAACCACACACTGGACAGAATTTTTACTGATAAGAAATTGATTAGTAGCATTAAGAATAACAAAACTTGGTGGTCCGACCACCATACAATCATGTTTTCACTATCAGGGAGCCGCAGAAGAACTACTAGTTTCATAGGTAGGACAAAAATTCAGTACAGGAAGTGGAAGGATCTTAAAGAGAATCCACATCTCGATGCATGGCTGGCCAACAAGCTAAAAGACACAGTTCACACAAACTCTGATGTTCTGCTAGCATCAATTAGTACAGCAGCAGACAAATTCGCACCTATTAAAAATAAAATTGTAAGCAGGAGAAGCCAAGGATGGTACACCAAGGAATTACATAATATTAAAAAGTCCCTGCGAAAAGCAGAAAAATCATGGCGGCAGATGGACAACGAGGAAATGCTAAAGGAACTTAAGCAGAAACAAAGGTATTATGCCTATAAAATCAAGACTGCAAAAAAGGCATACTACACGGGAAGAATTCTTAAAGCTAACAGCAGCGCTAAAGAACTTTTCAAAATTGTCAAAGAAATCACCTCTCCCCAACAGCTAAATGGACAAGAAGCAACGGACTCGAATTTATGTACTACCCTCAGTGACCATTGGGAGAACAAAGTAAATAATTTCCATACTACAATTAAGAACAGAATGGACAATTCCTCCAGAACCAAGTTAAACCCAAATTCCATTGGATCTGAAATTAAATACTACTGAACTCACCATCCACAAGGCAAACAGCAAGGGACATCATCAACTATGCCATTGAAATTGGTCAGGTACCCTTAAACAGAAAACATTCAGTCGTGAAACCCGTAATAAAAAAGGAAAATGGAAAGAAAACAGATCTGAACAACTATAGACCGGTAACCAACAATGGATACCTAGGAAAACTTGAAGACAGAGCCATAACAATACAACTATACAAATATATTGAGTCACTGAACTTACTTAATAAATATCAACTAGGGTTCAGGAAAGAAATACAGAGGCAGTGACTACCAACATATGGGATGACATAAAGAAAAATCACGACAACAACAAAGCAACTGCCCTGATACTACTGGACCTTTCAGCTGCATTCGACACTGTAGACCACAATAAACTGGAAACTAGATTACAGGAAGCAGGCATCCAAGACACAGTGTTGAGTTGGATTATGTCATTCATAAAGGACAGAATACATCAAGTATGGATAGAACCACACTATTCCACAAAAAAGAAATTGCAATTTGGAGTGCCGCAAGGAGCATCACTGTCCCCTCTGCTCTTCAACATCTACCTGACCCCACTTATCTCCAAGATCCAATCCCATGGGGTTAAATGCTACAACTTTGCTGATGACACCCAAATAGTTTACAATATTAAGAACCCAAAATGACACACCAACCCGGACATCGGTCATTGCCTAGAAGAAGTAACGGAATGGATGATGAAGAACCATCTAGTCATAAACCCGATAAAAACTGAAATAATGCTATGCGGTAACAGCAGCCTATTGCCAAACCTGTTCCCATGGCCAGCATCCCTTGGAATTAGCCCCTCCACCACGAAGGAGTATGTCAATCTGGGGATTCTGATGGACCACAAAATAAGACTGGAAAAACATGGCTCAAAAGTGGCCCAAATATGTATGGCTCAGTCGAGAAGAATAAGAAAAATACTGCCATTTCTTGCATTTCCACAGAGGATATCCCTTCTGGCAACCATCATGAGCAGACTGGACTATGGGAACTCCATACTTATCGGCACCACAACCAAGAACCTTAACAAGTTACAGAGCATTCAAAACATGGCTGCAAGGCTAGCACTGAACCTCAGACCGAGAGACCACATTAATCTAGCACTGAAGAATACTCACTGGCCTCCGATGGGCAGACGGATCACATTCAAGGCAATGTGTATCATTCACAGAGAGATCTATGGCACCGGACCAGACATATGGGTCGGGAAATTTGATATAGACACCCTCCGAAGGAGTGCTAGAAATAATTCAGGAACACTGCTTAGAGAATACTGCTACAAGAAGACGTGGGGAGGAGGGAGACGTTCTCCATCTTAGGGGCAAGGATTTGGAATGCTCTCACTGCCAAACTGAGAGACGAGAAGAATTTCATGACATTCAGAAGAAAATTAAAATGCTGGCAATTTCCAACCGAAACGGAATACCAAACAACCACAAGGAAAGAGAGAATTTCTCTAATACCCAACACAGTACAAAGACAGATCAGAACTAGGACAACTACGGATATCGTGCACACTGAATAACCTAACAGAAGAATTACCGTCTTCATAAGAGATATATTCAATTACTCTGAGTAAAGATATATGTAACATCACCATAGGAAAACTGCCAAAAAAAGAGAGCGCAAGGAAAAATGTTATCGTGTCCAGTGATACCACAAACACCAACCGACTCCATACAATCATTAGAGTACTAGCGCCAGAATGGCATTGCGTAGAATCTGTCGCTTTTGTTATGCTACTATATGTTTTGATGTTGGTTAGACTTTAACCTTTGTTGTTTATTCTATATACAGCTACCACAACTGCTTATCTGATTGTCAAATAGCCTCAACTGTCACCAAATGAGTTCGAACGGGCATTATAGGAATAGCAGTCGCATGAATTTGCTTAGACTTAACCATTGTTGGTTATGCTGCTATGCAGTCTTCATTTAGCAGAACTTTAACCATTGTTGGTTATTGCCACTCCTCTTACTTCTAACACCTTGCTGGGTATATTAATGCAATTAACTACCATAAAAAGCGATAATGGCTAGAACTGCTCTAAATGCTTGCTGCGCATACTATTGCAATTAACCACAATATAAGATATAATTGCTGTGACTGCTATATATGCCTTGCTATTGCCACCCATAAAACTTAATGACAGCGTACGACTATTGGGAATAGCGGACATATGACATTGCCTAGATTAACCATTGCTGGATAAGCTGTTGCTCAATATCACATTGGATGGAGTGCGGGCCATGGTTGGTTACACAGCTGTTCAATTTTCTGAGTGGTTAGAGCGATAACTTGGTTGTTAGGCTGCCAAGCAGATCATCTTTTCAAACATTCTGTTGGTTATACTGCCACACTAAGATGCTTGGAATATACACGTCATATCTATACCGTAACTATAACTCGAGACATCCCAAAACAATCAACATATTCTTAATTACAGTTAATCTAAGGTACAAACACAAAGACACAGGGTGCGCTCCTAGAAAGACCTATCATAGAACATACCACTAACAACACATAGCATCTTGTCGATAGGCTCTATCGACTAGCTTATATAAATATAATATCAATTTTTAATGGCAGCTCATGAGTATGGTTACACGACCAAGAGAGTACCATGCCCACATATAAATAGGAATATAGGTGAAACATGACAGTTTTTTAACAACACATAGAGTTCCCCCTAAAAAAGGAACAATAAATAAAGATATAATTAGAAAAATTAGCCATGTGCCGGAGTCTGTGACCTGACTACGAATCCACCAACTGGTAGTCGGTCAATGCGCAAAAGCCATGAAACCATATAAAACCCACAGCTGGGAAAAGGGGGCATTGCCTCGTGGAAATCGAGTCCAGGTAGGCTCTGCCCGGACTCGTGGCACAACGAGACTGCAGTAGTGGTAAGAACGCGCCCTACTATACCATACCATCTTTAATATGGTTTGAACAACCATCAACTGTAGCAGTTTGCATATGTCTACATTTCTCTTCAGTGTACACCTTCTGAGGTGAATCCAGGAAGGTTTCCAAATTACTCTCCTGAGTCCAGTCAGCATCTAGACAGTTTTCCTTCAGACAATCATGAAGGTCTACCATTCCTTGGGCCACCAGATTTTTCTTATTCTGGGAGTACCTGATTTCCATGGGAAATCCCTGAAGTCCCATTATCCAGGAAGTTAATCTAGAATTTGATAGGTTCCCCTCTTGTACCTTAGAACTCTGCAAGAATTGCAGAGACTGGTACCTGTATTCTGGTACCTGTATAAGAGGTTTAAAGTGGTGGATTGCCCATTCTGCAGCCAACAAGGCCTTCTCACACTCATTGAACTTCAGTTCAACTGAGGAGAGAGCTTTGCTTGCATAAGCAATTACCTTGTTATTGGCATCATGCTTCTGGTGCAGTGCAGCAGTTAAGCAAGCATCTATGTGTCCCAGCTCTATATAGAACTCCCTATCCCTAAGTGGGTAGGCAAGACATGGAGCATGTGTCATTTTCTCTTTTAGTAACTTTACAGCATGGATTTGATCAGGACCCCATTCCCATGGAATGTCCTTCCTCAGAAGTTTGAGCAAAGGCTGTACAATTTCAGCATAATGCTCAATGAGCATCCTGCTGTAATTGGCAAGACCCAATAAACTCCTCACTTCTTTGAGAGTTGTGGGAGCCTTGATTTTGTAGGTGGCATCAATCTTCTTTTTCTGAGGATTTAAGCCCTCAGAAGTGATCTCATAACCTAGAAAATTGACCTTAGTTCTAAACCAAGGACACTTTTGCATCTGACTTCATTAGTTGGGCCAAAACATGCCTCACCTCATTGATGTGCTTATCAAAATCCACACTTTTGATTAAGACATCATCAACAGAGGTCAGAGTTCCTCTTTCCAGTGCATCAGGCATAGGTTTAGTGAGAAATATATTAAACTCACTGCCACTATTAATAAGCCCGAAAGGAGCATGGGTCCAACAGTAGGATTTATTTTTAAAAACAAAGCCCAACTGGTATTGATCCTCTGGAACAATGGGTAATACCCAGTAACCTAAGGTCATATCCAGGGCAGTGAAAATCTTTGAACCCTGGATTTGAGCTAGTCCTTGGTCAATGAAGGGTAAAGGCCATCTGGACTGGTGTACCCTCTCATTACGTTTTCTCAAATCAGCACAGAGATGCCAAGTCCATTCGGTTTTAAAATGGTCAAAAGGGGGGTGTTAAAAGTGCTGTGGACAGGCCTTATAATTTTTCCTATTTCCAGGTTTTTAATAATATCTTCCAAGGCTTCCAAAGAGGCCAATGGAAATCTGTATTATCTCTGAAATACAGGTGGCAGTGTGGGATCAGTTGGGATCTTCACCTCATGTAGATCTGTGAGACCACAGTCATATGAGTTCCTAGAAAATACATTCTGAAACTCATATAAGAGTTTTCTGAATTGAACTCTCTGCTGGTCATTCACACAGCCCTCTGCCTTAGTGATTTCCTCCTCCACTATGGCATCAAATCCTGGAAAGACCAGAGGAGCAGCATTCTCATGCTGTACTTCCAACCTCTGGGACAAGCTGGTTTCCATAGTACTCAGAGTCTTATTTGGTTAAAAAAATTCCATCTCTGGGTTCCTTTCTTCTTCAGACAGAAGATCTAGGGAAAACACAATGTGATTCCCTTGAACTTTCCATTGAAACTGGGATTCTGTTCCCTGTTCTGCAGGAAACACTGTCTGTAACAGGTACCATCCAAGAGGATTACTACACATTTAATTGTGCAATATCCCTTCTGAATCAGCCATCTCAGGGAGGATGCCTATAAGTTGAGTAGTCAAATCATATGAGTAGCTCCTATCAGAAATGCCCATTTCCACTTCCAAATCTTTTTCAATAATAATGGGTTCTTGGGTAAGGTTGTCAACCAAAATTTGACACCTGTAATTTTGCATGTTTACCAAAGGTAAATGAGCAATGCTAAGTCCCATTTCCATTAACTGTTTACTGACATATATAAAGGCCTCTCCCCTTCCAAAGATTGGTCAGGGAGTGCCACTAATTTAATAGTGGCCTGCCTAGTACAAGCAGGAATTACAGTTTCATTCAGAGTCTTCAAAATTGTAGCATAGGGTAAAATGTGTCCAGACTTAGCAGCCTGGTCGTGGTTTTTAAAATCCATAGGACCTTTCCCCAATCTAGACCATAAACATCCTTGTTTAAGGTCAAGAAATGCTACTAATCTATGTAATAGATCGTTAGCAAGGTAAAAAGCCTCTGGGGAATCTCTGACAATTAGGACATTATGTTTCAAAGATTTTCCTCCTATTGTGAGAGGAATGAAAACACATCCTATAACAGATCATTCATCCAGCTATGAATTGACAATTTGCAACTGTTGCACTTCCAAGGGATACAATGGTATCATTTGAGTTTCCTATAAAATCAACAATTCCTTCTCCCAAAGGATGCTCTGCTCAGCAGTGAATGCTATTTTAGCTTTCACTGTCTGATTATTCCCATTCCAATGTATGGGTACAAACCAGCTGTCATCTTCTGATGTCAGTTGTGCAATAATACAAGTTTGTAATATTTCAGCAGGACTTTCTTCAACATTATGAACTAGAAACCTTAGACAATTATCTTCTATCTCTGATTTCCAAGTTCTATCATTAGATAAATTTACAGTTAACAGATTTATATTCTTTTCCAAAGTACATTCATGATCACTGTTTATAACCATGGTTATTTCAGGAATTTGATCATTCATTAAATAAACTTCTACTAAAGTAGCTCTAGTTTCCACCAGATGGCTACTTTGCGGTTTTTCAAACTTCTGTTTAGATCTTCCCAGATGTATAGGCTTCTTAACCTGTCCCCAAAGAATTTCATTGTGGCAATCTATCAGGGGAGAGTTTCTTTTTAAACAATCTCCTCCTAATAAAACTTCAAAGGTATCTAATTGGACCACCAACACAGGATGTATCATTCTATGCTGCCCCAATTTCACTTCAACTGAAATGCTGCCTATAACAGGCACTTCTTGCCCATTAATATTTTGCAGATTTTCTTCACAACTACTGACTTTCAAACCCAGATTCTCTTTCTCTTGTTGTTCTAACCAACTCTTAGACATTAAAGTTACTTGGAATCCGGTGTCTATCAAAGCAGTAACTTCCCATGTACCATTAAGTTTCACAGGAATAAAATATCGATCACCCTTCTTTTTTATAGGGTATATAAAATGGGTGTTTTTACTCAAACTTTGTTTCATATCATTAATATTTTCTTTGGACAGACTTTTAACAGTCTGGACTTTCTGTACTGTTTTCACTTTAGCTATGCTAGCAACAGTACTAGAAGCACTAGGTTCACAAGAATCAAATAATTCACATTTTTCAATGACTTTAGCATCCTTGGCTTTTTCCCTCTTTTCTCTCTGAGGTAAAGGAACTAACTTTTCCAGTTCTGCTACTTCATATTGTAATTTTTCAAAATGTAGATCTCTGGCTTCAGAGTCCCATGTCTCAAAATATTCTTCCTTTTCAAGTTTTTGAAACATTATAGCTCCAAACTATTTCTCTTTGGGTGGTCTTGCATCTTTCCATTTAAATAAAGTAACTTCCTCATCAGAATCCTCCAGTGGTTCATATACATGAATCACCGGTGGTTCTTCTGAAAAAGATACTTTCTTTTTCATATTTTGTACACTCTTACCAACTTCAGGTAACTTTGATGACACTGAGTTTAATACTGGGAGGCAAGAGGGATCCACAGGATAACACCGTCATTCCTAGTCTGGATTCTGAGGGGCATACTGGGCAGCTCTCTTCCTTTCCTGTCTACCTTCTCTTTGGGCTTACTCTCGGGTCATTTTCTCCATCATACCACTAAGATATTGGAGTTGTTTTGCCATTTTCTCATTCTCAGTTACTTGATATTCCTTATCATAATAGTACTGAGACCGGTCAGAGTTTTGTCCACTCTGGTCATAATATTGAGACCTATCAGACCCTTAATATCTATACCTGTCAGGGCTCCTAGAATATCTAGGTCTTTCAGAGTCAGAATACCTGTTAGGCGGTAGACTCTGCCTATCTGGAGAGTTTTGATTATTTTTAAAAACATGGCCCTCTTTAGGGACAAGTTCTTAATGGGCTTATTTCCTTGACAATTTGGACTTATTCAACCTGGAGGGCGTGGAGGAGCCTGTTTTTCTTGTTTGGAATCTGAATTATTCTGACCAGACGATCCTGTCTTGTCAGAAGAATCAGATCCTATATTCTTTTGGGGTGAAGACTTCTTTACAGGAGCCTTTTTCTTCTTGTCAGGGAATTTATCATGACCTGTCTCAAAGTTCAGAGGATCATTCTTCTTACTACCATCTGAGGCTTGAACAGACTTAACTGTCTTTACTGTTTCCTTAGGTACAGTTTTACTCACCTTATAAATATTGTGAGCCTTCTTTAAAATCCAATTTAAGTCCCTCTTCTCATTAAAGGAACTGGCTAACTGTATCCTTGTGCTTTGGGGTAAAGCATGAAAATATGCTTTTTTAAATTCCCTGCTTTCCTTGTCTACTTCAGTCTGAGCCTGAGAGAAGGCATGTTTCAGTATATGAAGGACATCGTGAGGACTTTTATTTTATCCACAAGTAAGGTTCAGGGCAAATTTAAGAGCTTCATGCTCATTCCTATGAGGAGAAAAATGCCTCAGGACAGCACTCTTGTACTCAGGCCAGATACAGATATCATTCCTAGCAAGACCTAAAAAGAATCCCTGTTCTTCTTTTCCAAACATCCAGGATAAATAATCTATTTTATTCTTAGAGCTATCCATCCCAGAGGTAAGCAAAAGTTTCTCATAAACGTCTAAATGATTCTGAATGTGACCTTTGTCACTTCTACTGAAAGGAGTAATCATCTTTTGGATATGTTTTATATCTGCAAGATGTCCCACAGTACCCCAACCTTTAGTAGGGGATAAATGTGAGATACTTACCACTTTGGTTCTGGATGGAACCCTAGGAACAATTCTATCCTTGGGGACAGTTGTCACCATAGGTTCTTCATCTGAAGAGTCATCAGCAGGGATCATAGGTCTGATTGGAGATAGAGGTTTAGTATTAGGAATTTCAAAAACCTCTTTCAAAGGAGGAACAACTTGTCTTCCAATACCATATCTCAATTCCCCATCTGATCTAGGTCTCTGCGTCTGAGTTCTATCTGTTCTAGGCCTGTCAGGGACCAATATTTCTTGTCTAGGGACCATTTGTGGTGCTCCCAAACTTGGACCCTGAGCAGCAGGCTCACTGTATCTACCCTGATTATAACATTCTCCTGAATCATAGGCTGGTATTTCCCCTAAATTACTTCTCCAATATGAATCAGATAAATAGGGTGTATTAGCATTTCCTACAACTTCACTAGAGATAGGTACAGGTTTAGATTAGTTAAGATAGTAATTTCTCATCTTAACATTTAATGCTCATTCTGGTGTCTCAGTAAAACTGCTTCATATTGGGTTACCTGATTAGTTAAAATAGTGGCTTGTCCTTTCAAATCATTAAAACTAGTTTGCTTAGCTTGGAGCATCCTCCTAGCTTCAGTGAGCTGGGCAGACATTGTTGTCACTTCTGCTCCTAGGTTAGTTAATCTAACTTCCTTATCATCCATCAACCTTGTACAGGAGCGATGAACATCAGTGACAGAATCTCTTTCAATAGCTAAAGTTATTTTTTCATTTGTTAGAGTAGTTTTAATACTGTCACAACCTTGATGAGCATTTTCCAACTCACCAATATAAGTTTCTTTTTCAGCTAAGTCTGTCATCAGGCATGTCACTTGAGCACGTTCCTGTTTTAAAACTTCTTCAGTGTGATTTTTCTCCACTACCATAGAGGAGACATTAGAGATTTGCCTAAGTTCTGCTTTTCGACAGTCTTCAAGCTCACTTTTTAAAACTATAAAATCATCTTCCATCATAATAAAGCTAGATTTAATACTATTCCTATCAGAGAGTATAGTTGCAATTGCAATATTAGGGCATCCCTTTACAGGAGCTATACATGTCTGTTTAGACTTAGTTGTGGTTATTCAGTACTTGCCTTAATCTCCATCACAAAGGTCTGATAGACTTTCAGTGGGACCCATCCTTCAGGTAAGTAGAGTTTTAGGTTTTTTAACCACTTACAAGAGGAACAGGTGATAAGGTGGTAAAACTACAGAGGCATCTCCATCAGCACCAGCAAGTCTCAGCTTTGGGCTATTCCATTGCCCATGTTGTCTTTCATATAAGCATGTGTGTTGAGATATTCTGTTATTTATTGGTGTTTCAGTGATTTCCAGTAGCACTAGCAACGGGATCCATTCAGGTTAAAATTGAGCATCCGGCAAAAAACTTTGTCAACTTGTGAGAATGACAAAGTGTAAATTATTCAATTGCCTTAATGCAGGTTACACATAAAGAAATAAATTGTTCTTTAGGGACAGAAACAAACTTCTTTGGCTATTGTTTGCAATGAAAAAAGTAGACATTTTTGATGTAAAAGATTTTCTTTACCAATGTTATTGATATGCCTAATTTGCAAATGGATATTTGAGGGGACATTACAAAGACACCCGTACATAACTGGGACTATGGCATTTGTCCATATATTTTGGTGTTTATGTAAACTGTCTTGTTTAATTATGTGTTTGTCTTGTATATATTTTTTGATATATGTCACTATTTTTACTTTTTCCTTTAAGCGTTCTTAGTTGGCTGATTGCATTTTTCAACTTATCTAATTACATAACTTATCATTCTTTCCTGTCTAAAGCCATTGTGCTCAGCACATTTATCCCCTGATTACAATTTTTTTGTTAGGGAAAAGTCCATAAGGTACGTATTACAAGCTATTTCCCTATGGAGCACTATGGGAAAAAAAATGTTTTTCAAAAGGTAATTTAAAAAAAATATGTTACCTTTTTTTCGGCCTAAATAAAAGTTTTTTTCATAGTACTTAAAACTAACAAAAACATTT
>JAXIUS010000013.1:0-16861 GCA_035593325.1 Pseudotriton montanus
CGGCCTAGCTGCTCTGTGCCGAGCACCGGACACTTCTATTTCAATAGATTCGCCACAATACAATTATAATGCTATCTTCAGACGAAAACTATTTTAAAAGTCACCTTTCTCACACACTTTCTCGCCTCTGCCCCACTCACCCTCTCCAACAGCGGTGATTAGTAAAGCTGTAAAGCTGTAAAGTTAGTAAAGGGTGAGGAGACACTGCAGTTCACTGACAATGAGGAGAAACTGCTCCATTGAAATGAAAAGGACAAGAAACTGCTACATTTTAGTGATGAGAAGCTGCAGAATTTGGACTAAGTAAAAACTGCAAAAATTGAATACCTTTGATAACATTCAAAGCTGTAATATTATGTTAATGAGAAGTAGAAGCAGCAGCATCCGGGTAATGACAAACTCCAGAATTCTCACAGTGTGGAACTCCCACCACTCTTGAATAATGATAAAAAGATGAAAATCTCTGGTGATAAGAAGAAGCAGGGCTCATATGGTGAATAGAAGCCAGTGAGGTAATGAGCAAAGACTGATGATAAAAATGTGATAGTATCTGACAATGAAGAAGAGAAAAGCGGACGATGAGGACGAATTGCTTCATTCGGATGATGATGAAACCAAGCATTTTGTTGACCAGGACACACCCTAATGACAAAAAGCCTGAAAACTGGTTCAAATCAATTCCTCTGATGTTAAGGAGAAGCTTCAACTAGGCAAAACAAGATTCTGGTGATGAAGAAATTCATTTGGATGATGATGAACAGGTAAATGGAGTTACATTTCAAGTAAATCAATTAATGCCTATCCTGTAGACCAAAGCTCTAATTTTTCAGGCCTTGTGTACAGAAATGTATGTACCTTGTTTGGGTATTAACACAAAGATAGCTATACTTTGCAAACAGAAAAGTGTGGTTTCAGTAATGCAGCTCCACCATTTCCACTGATATACAACTGGTGCAGTTGAATAAACAATTTGCATTAGTTACTATTTACACACAGCGGGTGAGAATGTAGTTGCCTCTTTAGTCATAATGTGCTATCACCTATATAGCATTATTAGCTTTTTTCAGGGCACTATCGTGAGATAGTGGCCTCGAAAATGAGATAAAGACTGAGCCAAAGGTGAGGTCTTTAACTCCATGCCTGCGAAGGACGCGTTGTACGCAACCAAAATGAAGCTTTGCAGTGATGGAATGCATGGAATTTCCCATTAGCATAATCCATTCCAATGGCTACAGGCAAGGGGTTAAATCATTTAAGGGGCAATTACTAACACTATTAGCACATTGAGCTACCAGCATCTAGCAATTTATAAAAGAAAAAGAAACACTTTGCGGCTTTGTTAGCTGCTCCAACTTCCAACAACCCAAGAAGGATGTTTAGGAATCCCCTAGCACGGGAAGACAGTGGCTGCATTCTGAGAATTTTAATTGGCTGGGAGACAGCCGCAGGGTTTCACAATGTGCTAATATTGGTTTCGTAACACAAGCTCCTCCAACTAACTCTGTCTCTTAATGTAGATTTTCATTATGTGGAGATGTCACATGATGACATCTGTCTTTTCTGGGGACTTGTGGTGCAGTCTTTTGTTTTGTATATACATCTGTATTCTGTACATGCAATTATGTCCTTGTGTATACTGTACATATTGTACATTTTGGTCACTGATCTCTTTACCACACCCACAAACACTGCGTTTGGAATGGTTCATGATGAGAATTCTGGGAACCCACTATCCATTAAATTAACTAGTTACGTACTTTCGGGTGATGTTGTTTCTGATGGATAGTATAGGGTTCCCAGAATTCTCATCACCTGTAAACACCCTTGTTGTCTATACTTTCTTTTATATTCTTTTGAAGTGATCCTTAGTTAGTTTAGTTTCTTCCATGCATCCGGCGGTTTGTGAAAGGAACTGATGCAAGGGGGTCATGCTGGTGCATGACCCCCTATGCATGCAGAGCATCTAACGCCATCTGCCAGCACCCAAGGTCAACTGCAGCCTAGCAACAGCAACAACGATCTTCCAATTCCGACCAAGGCGCAGTTTGTTTCCATTCCTCCTTGGAGTTTTCAGTGCTGTTCATTATAGACTGAATACATTGATTTGTCTGTTTTCACTCCACATGGGAGTCCAGCATGGTTTATTGATGAACTGTGTAGGTTCCTCAGAGTGCCTGGTGTTTTTCCCTCCTCAGGGGAGTTTTGGTACCGCATATGTTAGGGGCTACACTTCCGGTGCAGCCCATTTACAAGGTAAAGTCAACAGTGCAAACACCTAAGTATCCATTGTTGAGAATTGCTCCATAACTATTGTTCTGATTATTCCTATGTCCTAACCTGTTTCTTCCCAACAGGACCCATCATCCCTTTAGCAAACAATGGGGGGTATATATATTTCAGATATTGAACATAAAAATATGCGTGTATACAAGGTCTACAACAGAAGCTAGACAACACGGCAGCCTAGTGACTGGCATGAGGTAAACAAGCTGATAAATAGTATGCATGAACGAACGAACGAATGAATGAACGGAGCAGCCCCCTGTGATGTCATGGTTGGTTTCTACCGGTTCGGCCATATGCTGTGGACGGACAGGTAACACAGCTGCTGCAAGGACTGATGTAAGAACAAATTTAAATGAAGAATAAATGTAGAATCTGATACAAGTAGATAAGAGCACTTATCCAAAGAATGACTGAAAAAGCCCCATGTGATGTTACGGTTGGTTTCCACCAGTTCAGCCATATGCTGTGGACTAAACGGGTAATGAAGCTGTCGCAAAGTCTGCCGTATGAACAATGCAAAAGGTGGAAGAAGTGTAGTTACATGAGTAGGTGGAGTGCCATCGGCAGGGAGGGGTCTACAAGAATCTACCTTACGCACATACATGAACGAGTGAGGGGTAAGATAGCTGTAGGGGGTTGCAGAAAAGTTCACAGTCAAGCAAGAATGTTCTGCTGTGTATACTACTCTCCAACATCTTCTCACCTATCCTCTGCTCCATTCCAGTTTTCTTTCTCCTTGTATGACACCATTTCACACTTTCTACCCTTTGGTCCAGGGCTCTTCTACTCTGTCACCTATTAACCCAGGACCAACCGCTCTACCTCCCCGAGAGCCTGCAGACAGTGTCCTGCAGATGGCTGCAGCTGTACCCAGGGCTTTACAAATACTCTGTACCATCCCATACCATTTAGGATGATGTCTATACTCACTCCTCGCTTTTGCACTTTGAATGCACATATTCCATTTAAAGCCCTGATTTGATGCAACACAACACTGTTTTGACTGCCATGCCACTATTCCTTATAAGACTATGCAAACAATTATTTGTTCCTTTTTAATTTATTCACAGCTTGTTTTTTGGATTGTCCCTCATATCCCCCAGAAATATTTTTTGACTTTAGGGTTGTACAACCTGCAAATATCAAGGAATCCTTCTTGGACACAAACAATCTTGCCATTGTAAATCAGACATTTGCAGTAGAAAAATGTTTTGTTTTCTGATTGACTACTAGCTAAACTATATCCACCAGTGAAAACTACTAACCCAGTTTGATTTATTGTTGTAAGTCCTAATTGACCATGATAAAGACTTTATTGCACCAAAATGTAACCTATGTATCAAAATGTAACCTATGAAGCATACAGGGCAAAATAACCTTGCTGAGGTTAGAATCTGTGTACCCCAAGTCACAAAAAATCTCTAAAACCATTTTAAATGATCTATCTACCTTAGCATGTCCTTGGTTATTTGCAGAATATTCTTCTATCAGGCATAGATACACAGGTATACAGAATGGAGCATGCAAGGGTATGTCATTTAATGCTCAGTGGACAATGCAAGGGTATGTCATTCCCTGCTCAGTGGTTGTCCCAGAGCAAATTTGATTACCCCTGCCAAGATCTCTGCTTGTTACTACATTGAATATATTATATTGGCAAAGGTGTATAAAGTTGATCTCTTTCAAAAATGTGCCATAATTCTCTCATGTCAAAAACTAACCTTCTATGGCAAACAGCCACAACCTGCTTAGAAATTCTAGAACTGATGTCATAGTGCTAGAACTCAGGGCACGGGGCAAGGCCATTCCGTCTCACCATAGCTCATCTTCATCTCAGAAGGGACACAGTGCCTGCATCTGATCTGTTAAATATCAGAGTTTTCCCAGGGATAGAAGCTTTTTGCCTTTGGATTTTTAATATCAGCTGAAAAGGACACAGGGCCTAGTTTCCCAGGTGAGTGTAGATTTTCTCTCTCTATCTTTTTTATAACCTGAGCAACAGATTATCCTCCATTATATCAACTCTTCGCAGTTGTTTGCCATTGATCTTTTATTTTAAATCACTGTGTCTGTTGCAGCCATAACCCATTGGGCTTTCATGGTAGATGCTGTTGCTACGAGGAAACTGTAATCTTTGCAAATTTCTTGTTCGTATTTTCTGAAGTCTGAGTTGAGAGAGGGGGCTGCAGAGAGGGTGTAGAGGTGGAGGATGAGCAGTGGATATGAGTTGCATCAAAACTAGAAAGCAGAATACAATTGATTTGTAAGAAATACCAGTGCTGAGCAGTTTGTAAGAGCACTGGTCTCATATGTGTCCTACAAGTAAAAGGGTGAAGATCTACAAGTTCATCTGTATTGGCCAATTAGAGGGTATCTCTGTCATCATTCATTGTTTGGGTAACAGCCATTGCTCTTGACAAGACCTGTTGTGATCTATAGTTATTTCAATAGTTTGTATTTTTTATTGACATTGTTTACTTAATGAAAAGTTCTGATTGTCTCCTTGTTTAAATACTGTATTTTGAACGCTGTCACAGTGCAGACTATTCTATCCTTCCATAACCCCACTTCATCTCTGGAGAGAGACAGTGCTTTGATCTGATCAGTAGAATAGCTGAGCATTCCATGTTAGTCTAGATATTTTTGACATCATCCTTTTAAAACATTTCCAGCAGCTTCAAAGGACAGAGTGAATAGATCTGGAAAATTATTGGTGTTTTCCCTGTGAATGTAGATGTATTTTCGCAATTTTATTTTTAATACTTTCATCAGATTTCCCCTTTCTGTATAGCCAAGCACCAAGCTGTTTGTCAAAGATTTTTTAACCTTTGACAGTTATCACTTTTTTTGGTAATCACTGTTGATTTTATTTCTTTGGGAAACTGTGATTACTTCCAAATCTATTGTTGTTTTAAGTCTAAATATGAGAGAGGGGTGCAGAGGAGAGAAGTGGTGGTGTATTTGATAGTGGATGGGAGAGAAATCATTACAAATTTGAATATACAACTTAAAAGTGATCCCAGGGCAACACAATATACAATTAAGCTAGTTTGTTTTATAAACAACACCAGTACTGATTAGTTTGTAACTTTTCTGGTCTCATAAAACACTTAAAAGATTGTGGGATATGGGTTTTTGTGCTTTTGTGACTAAAAATAGTGCATGTTTTCTTCAAATAGAGTGAGCATATAGTCAAAGATCTGACCATACTTTATGAGGCACAGATGAATAATGAGTTTAAAATATTTGAACAATTCACTGACACCCCGAAAATGTGACCCTCGGCCGACTAACCATTAATTGTTGGTAGGGAGAGAAAGCTTTTCATCCTATGGGTTACAGCCTCATGTTTGTACTTACTGTTGCATTTAAGTGATGGCTTGCATCAACAGAATTCCCAAAATGGGGCATAATAGTGCAATTAATGTATGTTCTGATGATAAGGCTCTTTTTAAACCTTAAATATATATATATATCCACAGCATGGAGTGTCTATTAAGATCAGGGTTATTATATAGGAAATCAGGTTTGCATTTTTTTTTACAAACTTGATTTCTGGTCATCTTTATTGGAATGCAGTACTTTCTCTTGCACTTGCTCCAGAAATCTTGAGCAATGGTCTAGGTTGTGCACCTGAAAATGAACATTGTATATTGATGACTTTATTTTTAAAGTATATGTTTTTGTTTTACAGTGCCTTCAGAAGGCAGAAATCACAGTGATGAGCTAGGCTGGAACATACCTAAGAAAATCATTTTGTTAAAATCTGACATGGACAGTGACACCGGAGAACAGAAAGGTATATTGCATTTATTTGTTGGTAGAATTAAATTTATATAACAAGTTGTGTCAGTTTGCTACGAAAGAAAAAAAACGTAGTTTCCAAACTCATGTTTTAGAGTGAACTCTGCATTTACTGAGCATTGCATACTGGTACACATGCTCAATGAGTATACAATCTTTTCCCTGGTTCCTCTTAACTCTCTTTTTTGTTCTAATGTTGTACCTAAGTCAATAATGTTTTACCTAAGTCAAGCACTCCTTTTTCTCAGATTCAGCACTCGTTTTTCCCAAAAAGTTCTCTTATCATTTTTTTAGGTTGATCTACCATCTGCTTCTGTGATTGTTCACCTCTCGTTTTTAACTGGTTACCACCCTCTTACCCCAGGTTTGACTCCCCCTCCCTATTTTTTACTGGGTTCCCCTGCATGTAAAGCATGCTAGTCCACCCGATTTCCTTGGGTTGACCCCTCCTTCCTTTCTTATGTTGGCATTCCTCAGTACCCCTGTAATATGGTTATTCAGTCTATCTCTGTTCTTTCCGTCCATTTCCACCTGCAACCTTTCCCTTCCAAGGGACCCCTGGGGAATAATGATCAGCATTGTTAATGCAGTTTCACAAAATTTCTGTTGGACAAGTGGGCACATTTGAAAATTCTTAACCCTAGGACTGATTTTGTCTTTTTAGGTAAAGAGGCTTCAATTTACATGTTGGACAATGATGAAGACTCCAGCAAAGTCAAAGGCCAGAGACTTCTCAAGGACAAGAAGTTTGATAACAATGATGAGGTGAGTCAACCTTTCAGTAGTGCCTTGGATTCAGGCACACTTAAACGAGTGATTTGATTGAGTGAAAGTCTGAATCTCATTTTTATGAGATCCAAAATTACATAACCCTTAATAAGTTAATTTGAGTGCTCAAGTGGTTTTTGGCTGCACCCAAGGGTGTTTCTAGGTTTCTAAAAGACCCCGGGCATCAGCCCAGGCTGCCAACAATAGATTAATCTTTAAAAACCCTTTTTTCATTCCCATTAGCCTGCAGTAAGATTAGAGCAGTGCAGAGTACAATTTCCATTCTTTTGATCCCAGGCTCTTGCCAGGACACCCTGGGCTTTAGCTCCCTTAGCCCACCCTAGCAACGCCACTGGCTGTACCCACTTACTCTAAGGCTTTATCAGTGTCCAAGGAAGGATGATTTTGCTTGCTTTTAATCATTACAGATGGGATTAGATACCCTTGTGCTGGGTATTAATATTCTACAAATAAATCTTCCTGTGCAAGCAAGGTAAATCAGATTTGTTTTTTTTAAACTGTAATGAAATATTCAGGTGTGTTTATAAGACATGCCTTACTTCCTGTTTCTCTAGTTCTCAACTACTATAAAGTAACGAGTGTACTACCCCGTCTAAGGATGGGAAAATTAAGGCTGCTTGGCAAGGCTGCCATCTTCCTCTTCCCTTCCTGCACCCTACCCTGTTTCATCCTGAAACCTACTTCTCCTCGCCTTTTCCTCCTACCCCGACACATGACACTCACCTCTGTCCCTGTTTATTTTCCTGTTGCTCCATGCTGAATGGAGAGGGCTGGACTAATGCTCATGTAAGCCCTGGCCCCTGCTCCTATAGCAGGATAATGAGAACAGGTCTAACATCACAGAGGCAGGCCAGGGCATTTGCATTAGCCCCGCCCCAAGGTCCGCCCATGTTACCAATAGACTTGGTTATTATATAGGATATAGATATTTTAAAGAACATATTCTCACCTTCTGTAGAAAGAAGAACTAAAGTTAAGACTCTTGAGTCGCAGAGAATCCCGTCAGAGGCGCATGAAGGCTAGCCAGAACAAGCGATTTCTGCGTGTGAACTATCAGGAGTCGGACTCAGATGATGATGAGGAAGAAGGAGAGGAAATGATCAGTTTGGCAGCCATTAAGGCTAAATATAAATCCCTCGTTAAAGGTAAAAAACCAAGGTTCATGTGGTAGTTGTCTGATATCACATTTTAAAGAGAAAGTTTTGAATGTGATTCTTTTTTATTGTCTTTCATCCAAGTAAAGCTTTTTTAGTCTATTGCACTATGGACAATAGATCTTCCCAAGTTTTGTGTTATAGGGAATTTTATAATATAATATACTGTTTATGTAGCCCATTATGTAGAATATTTTATCAACCAAATCCTAAATTTTCTATCACTAGGAAACATTTATATGTAGTGAAGAAAATACACAGTCTTTATATCTTGTCATTGTGCCCCATCTTTTCTCCCAAAATCTCGATGAGGCCTACCCTTTGTTACATCCCAGGGGTGGCAATCCTTTACCTCTTAAAATTATTATTTCCTTTTCTGGTGGTGTTCCCAATATTTCTTCCAAAGCTGCACTATCAATTTCAAGCTTCAGTGGACCTGTTTATATTCCTCCTACTGTATTGGTTGTGTTCCTATTATTCCCTCTCACCCTGTGTGTATGCACCCTACTCTATCCCCTGTCCTGTGAGTCCTTTGTTTTACAGCTGTTTTTGACTTCATTCTTTTGTTCGTCTAGGCTGTATTCCATCTTTTTACTTGTTTTACTTCCTTTTTGTCTTTGGATTTGCCATTCTTCCTTGCTTTTGCCCATCTATTTTCTGGAAACCCATTTGTCTGGGTTTCCTCTTATTTCTACCAGTTCCCCCCTTTTCCCAAGTTGTCCAATTATTCCACAAATTGTCACATATTTCTCAAGTTCCCTTCCATTTTTCACCAGGATTCCACATTTTTTCCCCAGTCCCGCTCTTTTTACCACCCCTTTTTCGCAGGTTTTCTTCCCTCTTTTTCCAGGTTTACTCCTCTTTTTCCTAATTTCAGTGTGCTTCTTACAAGTTGATTCTTCTTTTTCCAAGCACCTTTACCTTTTCTCAAGTTATCCTCCCTTTTATTCCAAACATTGTTCATTCCTCTTTTGCCAAGGTCCTAGGTTCGAACCCCGCTTGCTGCCTCATCAGTTGTATGAAATCTACTTACCATTACCCCATTACCCCATTACCCCATTTCCTTGGGTTGACTCTCTCCTCTCAATGGTTGACATTCACATGATCCCCTTTATCCTGGTCCTTTAGTTTATTCTGTCCTGTTCTTTCTGCCTGTTGCCTGCATTAGGCTTTCCCTTCCATGGGATCAGCAAAGAGTACATTACAGAATGGGTAATACAGTATCTCTAAGCTTCTGTTGGGCAATAGGGCATTATTGGAGATTCTTAAGACTCTAATGATTTTTTTGTCTTTTCAGGGAAACGCTCTAAAAAGGCAGATAAGAGCCAAGCCCAGAGACCTCGCAAGATCCGCAGAATCATTAGTGATGATGAGGTGAGACACCTTTTTTGCAGTCCATTACATGTGGGCCAGGTTAAACCACTGCTTTTGTTCACTGGAAGTCGGTGACTTGTTTATGAAAAGTGCCAAACTTGATAAACCTTAGTAATATACAGATTAGCAGGCTCTTTGATGTTACTTAGAATAAACAATCTCAATTTCTGAAGGCTTTTGTGATGTAGGTAAATGTAAAATTAAAGTATTTGTTATTATTGGTCCTTTTGAACGATCTGGATAAAACAAGAAGTTCATATATCATAAGGTGCTTACTGACCATTCCAAATACAAATTATTCCAACATGACTAACAAATACTGTTGAGGTTTTCACATTGTTGAATTTTTATAAGACTTAGTTAATGTTTGATGGCAAAATACACATTTTCCATTTTTTGCAGGACGAAGAAGAACCCCCTAGCTTGAAGAGGAAAGCAAAGGCTGAAGACAGACCAGTTAAAAAACAGAAGAAGTGCATTATTAGCGATGAAGAGGATGAATGTGCAGATGAGGGTTAGGCGAAGCCCATATGAGTCTGCACCATTGGATGGATCTGAGACATCTGATCTGGAAAAGGCGATGGAGGATGTTGCTGTTCACTAAAATATTTGAGCTGTTATGAATTATATATCTTTTAGGAATTGACTGTTTGTTAGGTTAAAGAAACCAAAGTTAAGATTTGTTGCAGTTGTTTTAACTATAGAAAATATACATTTAGATTTGTTGCTACCATTTACTTTGATTGATACATTGTTGAGGCCTTGTTTGGCAATAATAAAGCTAAAATGTTTTGTTTTGAAAAAGTTGATTTCAATTTTCATTATTCCTAATATTGTTTCCAATATAAAATTACAATGGCTGGTGCCTCCTTTGAGTACTAAAAATGTCTTGATCTGGGAACTAGCGACACAAACACTGCACATGAATGAATGTTCTGCTTCAGTCGTACTTACTCTCACTACTGGTCAATTTTTTTCAAATATTTTTTTTTTTTTTCAATTTCAAACCTTTATTCGGCAACTAAAAAAGCTGCCATCAAAGATACAAATTAGTACAAGAGCTTCCAATCCTGATACAGTCATGAATATACATTAAACAGAGGTAGATACAAATTCATGTGCAAAAATATGCAGTGCAAATAGCAGCCTGACTAGCGTCAGCAGCAGAGCAAGCAGAATCTGGACAGTACAAAATCTCAGTGCGTATATCAGTACAATTAGAGCATCAAATAAATATCCATAACATCCAACTAAACGCTCTCATTGAAGATAAATATACAGCAAGGTTATAACCATACAAAATGGAAATATAAATAGAGACAACTATTAATAAAACATAATAAAATCACACAGTTGATCCCCTTATTCTCATAACCCATTTTAAAAAATTTGCAGTTGCAAAAATAATTATTGTTGAGTTTAAAAGGCGTAAAAAGAAAATCAATGGTTCCGTCTGCACATAACCCAAGTCTTTAAAAATAGGTTTCAACCATTTCTCCCTAGGTGCCCTATACCTTTCACAAAAGAGGAAAACATGAGTCAAATTCTCTGTATCCACTCTACATAAACATTTCCTGGCTTCTGCATGGCCCTCCTTGTTAAAAACAGTGAATAGAATACCCAGCTTAAAACGATACAAAAGGAACCGGTCATAAAATGGTAGTGGTAAAGTTGTACAAAAGGCAGTGTTGGTTGAACTGAAAGGCAAATAGCGGCGGACTGAACTTTTAACCGCCGCAGAATTATAAATACAATCCCAAGCGTAATCCTGGAGCTTCCTTTTCAGCTCCAACTTTACAATGGGAATGTCACCTGTAAGAAAATCAGCCAATTTGTATTTAATACCTTCCAGTAGCTTTGCCACATGTGTAAGCCATTTAAATTTAGATGCCCTTTCTGAAACAATAATTTCAGTTAATAAAATTCTAAGCAGGTCATTATGATCCCTTTTCATAAGTTTTAAAAAGAATATCACAGACTTAAAATTAATTTGCCACCCAATTGGTAAAACCTGGAGCTCTAAAAACGGAATCTCCTTAGCTGTAGAGGGAGGCAACGCAAATACTTTTCTCAACCAAGCACATTCACACTTATCCAATCCTGTTAGGTTACCAATGCCCCAGACTTCCGCAGCATAACCCGCACTCCCATGACATTTTGCCCTGTAGATGTCATGTAACTGAGCCAATCTACATTTCTTTGAAGTGGCTAGGGCTTTGCTCAGGGCACCAGTTATTTGTGCTAGCTTATTTTTTGATTTTTCTTGCTGATAAGCCCAGGTGCCATCCCTAGAGAACCAGCAACCTAAGTATTCGAAGTGTTTAACTTGTTCCAGGTTTACCTTTTTCACTAAATATTTAAAATGTCTTGCAGAGTACCCTTTAGAGAACTCCAGTACCTTACACTTCGCCTCATTGGGAGCCATCTTCAGATCCTCTATTGCAGATGTAAAGATAGTCAACAACCGCTGCAGAGCAAGGGGAGTCAATCCTAACAGGACCGCGTCATCCGCGTAAAAAATTGCAGGAATCCCTCTTGCTCCACAGCGGGGGACATCGACCCCCGATAAGGCTAGCTCTTTCAACACATCATTTACATAAAAACCAAAAAGGTGCGGGGCGAGCGGACAGCCCTGTTTTACACCTTTTTCTATTTTAAACACTGGAGTAAGAGCCTTCCCCCCATTAACCAAGACAGTACCGACTGTATCCCTGTAAAGTTCTACAATTGCTGCTAATAATCCTATATCTATATTAGTGGCGGCTAACTTTTCCCATAAAAGTTCCCTATTGACGGTGTCAAATGCCGCCTTGAGGTCCATAAAGGCAGCGTACACCCTTTGTCCTTTAATCAGATATTTCTGGACAAGCCCATCTAAAAGAACAATAGCATCCGCTGTCCCTTTCCCTGCCCTAAAACCGAACTGTAAGTCCATTAAAATCTCATGCTCTTCCATCCAACTAATAAATAATTTAGCTAAAACTGAAGTAAAGATCTTTGCTATGACAGAGATCAGGGAAATCGGTCTATAGTTGGCGGGGATCTCATGGCTACCCTTTTTAAAAATCGTGACTATCCTAGACTCTCTCCAGCTGTCTGGAAACTCCCCCTTGCGTAAAAGCAGGTTAAAATAAAGTGTTAAAAACTCAGCCCAGAAGTCTATATTCTCTAAAAACAAGTCCGGAGGAAAATAATCAGCACCAGCTGCTTTTCCCTTTACCAAGTTTACTAGTGCTTCCCTTACCTGGGATATTGTAAGCTCGAGACTAATTGAGCTTCTAGTACTGCAACCAAAGTGATCAGCAGGGCTATCTACACTATATAATGCTGTAAAATGGGTTACCCACGCTGTAGGTGTGATACTTGACTCACAGTACTTTCCCTTTACCTGACCACACACCTTCTTGTTAATAGTGCTCCAGAAAACTTTTGGATCGCTCTCAGATGCTGCAGTCTGCAGGGTATCCCAAAATGCAGCATCATAGTCGTCCCTGGCCATTTTTTGGGCTGCTTTATACACTGCCCTTTCCTGCTTGATTCTTGCCTTATCTTTAGATTTCAGGGCTGCCTTGAGTCCATCTAACACATTTTGGCATTCCCAATTGAACCATGGTAGGGAGGTGGCAGCACCAGTATTGTTTACCCTCTTATCTTTCTTATTTATCAGCAGAGCCTTCTGGACTCTCTCAAGAAACTCTGAACAATTTGCTAAGTCAGACCAAACACCAGATATACCTCCCATAGGAGACCCATTCAGAACAGTCGTTGTAACAAAATCCAACCCATCTACGAGGCCAGCCAACTTAATTTGGGAGGCCTCGTTCCAGATGATCTTTTTCCGGTTACTCCTTAGGGCCATATCTTCCACAATCAGGTTGCTAACTGGAGCTAAACCACTACCATTAGGGTCTCCAATACACAGTTTCAAATAAGCGTGGTCGCTCCAGACATTAATACAAACCTCTAGGCTCACAAGATGTTCCCAAAAAAACATATCAATAACTACATAGTCAATTACTGTGCTGGCTTTACCTCCTGTCCCTAGGAAGGTTGCCTGGGCTGGATTGTCCTTTGGCAACCTGCCATTCCCACATCGCAGGTTATTACATTCCATTAAGGAGAATAGTTGCCTTCCTGGTTGGTCAGTGGAAGATGCCAAACCCTCTGCCGCAGGGACATTAAAAACATCATCCAGCTCGAGATCATGTGAGTTAGCCAATTTGGTAGATAAATGGGAATTAAAATCACCCATTACAATAATATAAGGGATATTATGGCTTTTTTGACGGGGAGTTAGCGACAAGTCGGCCAACCAACTGCTAAGTGAGACCAGGCTATCTGCCTCAGCAGCAAGCCATGGTCTCACATAGACATTGACAAACAGGAAGGCAATGCCCCCCCGATCACAAACAAGGAGGGCCAGCACATTCTTAACTGGGCAATGAATAGTTTCCACAGACTCACACCAACTAGCATTCACCAATGTTGTAACCCCCCCACTTGCCCTGCCCATAGTTGTAGACTTAGCTGATATAGAAAAGGCCAGGAACCCTGCCACCGAGGGGACAGTGGTCAGCCAAGTTTCCTGAAGAGCAATCACAAAACAGTCTCTCGCCTTTTCCAGGAGCTCATAGATCTTTTCCTCCTTGTTACAAGTCAGCCAACCCGCCATGTTCCATGAGATCAGACTTTTAATCATACCTTCGACCATGGGGGTGGCCGGAGGGATGGCAAGCACCCTAGAGAAGGCAGTGGCTCTCCCCAGGGCCCGGCCCTGACCATCCACACTGAGCAAGGCACCCACCCTACTGGAGTTAGGTCCAAAGACCATCTCTCCTCTACAAACTCGCTCTTGTCCCTCACCAACCTGGGTTACTTCATCATCTGCACCATGAGTAAACCTGTTCGAACTACTGTTTCCAGTGTTGCCCACCGAGCCTGCACCCCCCTCATCTAAGCTATCAGTACCTTCTTGTGTCAAGGCCTGATTCAGTAGACTCAGTAGACTCAAAAGCCCCCCCTTAATCACATTCACAACCAAGATATTACCTGCCTCCTGGTTTACAGGACCTGGAGGCACCCTGGACCAGGCAGATGCTGCCTGCACATTGCTGGGTACCAAGTCTAACTCTTCCCTCGAATCTAGTCAGACCGGGCTATTCAGTGTATTATGACTTGCAGCCACCAGCGGCGGCATCCAGGCTCTATCCCCCCACCTTATATTACTACGCATGGGACCTTGAGGATAAGGAGTATAATAATGGCCCAAAGGGCCCCTATTTTGCTGGGGGATATTAAACCCTGGCAGGTAAGGTCCATACCTGGGATTTGAAAATTGCTGTCCCCAGCCTACGGCTCCACCCGAATCATGCCCACTTAGCCGCCCCAGTGGGTTCTGATAAAGTTGAGCCGGGCCATTGATAATAAAGTTCCCTAGGCCCTCCCCCCCTGGCTTGGATAGAAGTTGTGGTAGTCCCATACTTGAAAGGATAGTCTAACATGCTTTATACTGTCCAAATATCTCCAAATTGCTTCCACAGCCTTCTCAGAGTGGAAAAAAATAGACACAAAATCACCCCGCAGGTTATGTGGATTCCCCCCCACCGACCCCGATCGCACTACTTCTTTTATGTCATCGGGAACTAGATTGGTGAAGCCCACATTATTCCTTATTAGCCTCACCATCTTCATTTTCAGATGATTTGCTGTTTCCCATTGATTACCCTGCCTGGGAACCAAGCCGCCAATGATAATAACCCTTTTACTCGCAGTCACGTGGACATCTATCTTTTCCCTGGTTATCTGTAGAATTTTTGCTTTAACCGGGCCTTGGGGAATCAAATTCGGTACCACAGGAGCAGGGTCTACTGGAATGCTCCTGGGTATGGCTAGAGGCAAGGCTGGCATCAAGTCTGGCGTTAAGGCCGGGACTGAAGCCGGTAGTGGAGTTGCCCCCGTTGCTAATGGAATCGCAGTCCCTTGGGCTGCAGCCCCTCCAGCCACCAACTCCGCCGCCTCCAGTCTTAACTCGGCATCCAAAAAGGCAGAGAGAGTACTAACAAGTGTTGTTACTATGGTCTCCATTGATTTTATCTGCTCTTTTAGGAAGTCGAGCTTCGCGTTTGTCACTTCGCCCAACTTAGCCAGCCCCTGAACCCTAGCCTCCAAAGTGGATAACTGTTTTTTTGCCCCTGCTATCGGTATATTAAGAGCTTTTACCGCCTTTACTTTATCTTTATTTAAAACAGATTTCACTTTAGGTATCCATGTTTTTAAACCCCTTCCCTTCTTCCTTGCAGGGGCCACTTCTGCTGCCATAGTCCCCTGTCCTGCTTTCCTCTTAACCCCTGACTTAGGTATGGGCTTTGCATTTGGATTTAAACCTGCTTTTTTACCAAACTCAAATATTGAAGGAATCAGTCTGGGTACAGGTGTGGAGGGTATAACAATGGGGGTGGGTAACGGGACTGCTGGCAGCACCTTTAATTCCTTTTGCCCCAGCAGTGTTCCAGCCCTTCTGCTAATTTCCTCCAAATCTGGAGTTGTTTCTAAATCGTCCTCCTGATCAACAGAACTTATCTCCCCCTCCGATGGTGGATTCCCACCAATTTTTACATCAATTTGCTCGCCCGCACTCTTTTCTAAGACTGGAGTGCCCAAGAATGGAAAATCCTGAGAGTTCAAATTTGTCACATCGGCATTTATCACCTTCAGTGCTTTATCCCTGGACCCCTCCCCCCCGCACCATACTTCTGCCCACCTCCATTAGTCCTATTGATGCCTGACATAGCTAGAGCTTCTGTAAAAATATTATCAACAGACGATGCTCTTAATAGGGGGCTTTTGGAGGGGAAGAAGTCCTTCATACGTTTCCTTTCTGACATGCCTACGCGGATTGCAATCCCTCCAGTTAGAGCAGATAGCCTCAGTGAAAGGGAGACTAGGCCGCAAGGCCTAAGGTAAATTAAAACAACCCTTACAGAAAGACAGCTCAGTAAAACAAATCCAGCTACAAAAAATGACATGAAAAACAAACAAAGCAGTCAAATCACCCTCTCCCCCACAGCAGACCCGCAGCCCCGCCGATGCCCCGAAGTGCACCAAAGTGCACTTAGCTTGCACTTCGCGGCGCTTCGTGCCCGAAGTGAAGCTATTATAGAGAAATGGAAAAACCCAGTAAAGTGGCTTGATCCAATCACATCCGAGCAGCTGCCAGCGCCCAGCGCCTTATGGGGAATGCAGTGCCTTTAAATGTCAAAACGCCACACAGTCCAGTTTATTGTCCACAGAACGCGGCGATAGTCCCTTGGCGTTCCTGTTGGCAAATGAGTAATCAATCAGCATAGAGGGAGCACAGCGGCAGCGCCCGGTCCAAGTGCACCAAAGCTTAAATAGTCTGCTTTTATAAACAACTGCCAGATGTGACACCTCATCAAGATGGAATTGAGCAGATT
>JAXIUS010000014.1:0-16812 GCA_035593325.1 Pseudotriton montanus
CAGGTCAAGCAGTATCAATGTCGCTGGACTATAATGGTCCATCAGAGCCAGACAATGCTCTCTCACATCCAACAATGCAGACTCCATACCACGCTGAAGACAAAAGGCAGACTGGAGGTCATGGAGAAAGATAGTTGACTCACAATGATCCTGGAGCTGGGGGGTGACAAAAAGCTCTGTGATCCGGGTCAGAAGGGGGAGCTGGGTGACTGGATGAAAGTTCTTCAAATCGTCCTGATCCAGACCATATTTCTTCAGTAGGGAGTGATTATGGCATGCTGGGATGAACCCGGAGCCCAGGGACCCATTGACCACTTGAATGATGTCCCACTCCCCAACAGAGGTCAGCAACTTGATGGTGGATGTGGAAAAAGGGTCTAATGGTGAGGATGAAGGGCTTAAAGATCGTAAACAGGAAGTCACCATTCCAAAAGAACAGATAGTTAAGTAATTAAAATGTAAATAAAAGGAAAACAGAAACAGTGACGTACAGTATGGGATGTTTTATGCTGCATACTGTACAAAACACACGTATTCTTCATGTAGTGATGACAGGGTCCCTTTAATTCTGATAATTTTTTAATATGGACATCACTGTTCCCAAGAGAGACATTTCAGCTGTAAAAAGATCACTAATGGATTGCACGTGGGGCTATTTAGAATATACCTGCACAAGCTAAGAAATTATAAAACCCTTTTCACCTTTTATAACCTCATCTCTCCCTTTGTATATGTCAATAGTTCGACGGAAAGAGACTGTAAGATTTTTTACCAGATATCGATTGAAAATACTTATGTTTGTGCTGTGACCATCACTATACAATGAGGAAGGTATTTGTTGTCCCAAATATTCACCTGCAAAAATTACTCAAGATCAATGTCATTTTATGATTTCTTGTATTTTATATGTTCGGGATTGAAAAAATATATGCAATTTTTTTTAAAGTTCGTAATTGTAATAAAATCAAAGTGCTTTTACACTTTAACACCCTTATTTAAAGTTTCACCTTTAACCCCATAAATGCCGTCATTGGGATGAACTATCCCAATGGCAATTACTATAAATCACGGCTTTCACACATACGAGTTTCCGACGTGTCCGACGGGTCATTCGCATTTAAGGGGTTAAGACATTAAAATTAACGCCTAACGTTAAAAACTTTAAGGACAAAATTTGTCTGTAAAAGACACATTTTGTCATTAAAAGTCTCATTGCAGATATTTTTTGTCAGCAACAACAATAAGAAAATGTCAGCAACAATTGGGGTTATTATTAGTTTAATGATTGTTGCTAACATAATTATCCAAGTTTGACTAGATTTTTTGACATGGTAGAAGGGACAAATGAACATGGTGAAACATGGTCAAACATGGTCACGGGCCTGTAGGGGTTTTTAATGCCACTTGGGCATTAACCCCTTAAGTGCTACCATTGACATTAATTATGTCAATGGCAAACACCATTCAAATATTTATTGCTCTGATATAATATTTGACATATATACATGTCAGGTGCACTAGAAGGGTTAAACAACATATGGCCATACCCATGTGGCATCTTAAGATGCCACATGGGTATGTCATATGACAATGGGATGCACACCAGTGAACCCCAGTGGTTACAAAAATTAACCTTGGAGCATGTGTCAATTTTCAACTTAGATTCACAACTGTGGGTAGAAAACACATCAGATATGACTAAGGCGTTTTTTAATGACATACATGAGACTTGGAATGAGGGGTTAGATTAATAAACAATAATCATGTGATTTATTGTATGAATAATTATTTATATGAAGTAAAAAGGATAAGGACATAGCAGAGTTCACAGTTTGCAAATTATGTAAGTTGTATGCAATATTATTATTTATTTATTTTTGGCATTTGTACAGTACTCATGTAACTGCATCTAATCTAGGTGCCCTCTCACCTACAGGGACAAGACACCTAGATTAGATGCAGCTATATGAGTACTGTGATACACAGTCAGAAAGGCGGCCTGCGGTAGGCTGTAGTGTCTATAGTTCATCCTGATCGAAGAGCCAAGTTTTTAGCAGGTGCCTGAAGTAGCAATATGAAGGTTCACTCCTGATGTGGGGTTGGAGACAGTTTTATAGGGTGGGTGCGACTGAGGTGAAGCTGGAGTTGCCTGCTCTTTGTCTCTTGAACTTCGGGATCGTGTGATGTTAGAACAAGGTTGAGGGAGCGCCTGTGGACTGTATTGACCAGGTAGGAGGGTGCAGAGTTGTGGAAGCAGAGGTGGGTAAAAGTGAGGGTTTTGAAAGCCATTGGGGTCTTCACAGGGAGCAGGTGGAGTTCTCTCCTGGTGGTGGAGACGTGGTCTCTGTGGTTGAGACCCATGATGGCCTGGACCGTATTGTTCTAGAGTATCTGTCATTTCTATAGGTTGCTCTATTAGTGCCGGCAAGGAGAACATTACAATAGTTGATCTTTGAACTATAACCGCGCGGGCTATAGTGGTACAGTTTGCGGTGGAGAGGTATGGGCAGAGTTGGTTTAACAGTTTGTGACAGAATATGAAACAGGTGATGGCAATAATTTAGTATGAGATGTTAAGTTCGACATCCAAATAGATACCAAGCGTGTTGACACTTTTTGAGACCCAGATGGTGTGGCTGGCAATGGAGTAGGAGAAGATGGCTGGGTCAAAAGATTTCAAACAGGGGGTTGTGCCAACGATGAGAAGCTCAGTTTTCTCATCATTGAGACAGAGATGGTGGCTAGCCATCCATGATTGGATGGTGTCATAGGTGGTACTTATGAGAGTGGCATTGTTTGCATGTTTGCCAGTCATGGGGAATAGAACTTGGGTGTCGTCCGCAAAGTTTGTGTACGACACACCAAGTATGTCAATTTTGTTGAAAAGGGGTTTGGTGTATAGATTGTAAAGCGTGGGTGACAAAAAGGATCCTTGCGTAACACCACAGCTGACTGGTGATGGGGTGGCAGAGTAGGATTCATGGAAGACATTGACTGTCCTGTCAGATAGGAAGGATTCAATCAATTTGGTGGCCTGGGAGAGAAGTGGGCAGAGGAGGTGAGATGGGCACAGAGAGTGCCGTGATCCACAAGATCAAAGGCAGAAGATAGGTCAAGGAGGCGAGTGAGGCCTCCTTTGTCTCTGATCGCATCGAGTTTAATCTTTAGGTTTAGAAGCATGGTCTCCATGCTATACACAGGGTGGAAGCCGTGTTGTCTAGAGCCTAGAAGATGGTGCTGTTCCAGAAATGTTTGGATTTGGAGATAGGCTACCCTATTGAGGACATTGAGGTGGAAAGGGACTGTTGTGATAGGATGGGAGTTTTTGGGGATGTCTGGATCGAGGTTGGGCTATTTAAGAGTGGGTAAATCCAGGCTTCCTTTAAAGTGATATGGACAGAGTTGGTGGCGAAAGAGGTATTGATACATTCTGTGATGAGGGGTAGGATGGTGTCCAAACAATCTTTGGCTAAAGGGGCGGGGCAAATGTCACCCTTACAGATAGAACGTTTGAGGCCCTGGATTAGTCTGGCTACCTCTTGTTGGGAGAGAGGATGGAAGGAGAATTCTACTGGGGTGGTCATGTGGGAAGGGGGTTTGGTGACAGGGATGGTGCTGGCTATAAGAGTGGAGCGTTTGGCATTAATCTTGGTTTTAAGGATATGGGTTTTGCCATATAGGGTGTCTTGTAGTCTTGTATACCTTGGCAGCAGTTATTGTCCTTCAGGATTGAGGACTTGGGTTGTGAGGGGATCTCAAGTTCTTTAAGGATCTTAAATAGCTCTTTAGTGTTGGAGGAGGCAGAGGCTATCTAAGTGTTATAATCATTGACTTTGGTTTATTTATTTATTTATTTTATTTATTTATTTATTTATTTATTTATACCGCGCCCAGGGCCCTAAGGCAAAAAGGCGCCAACATAGCAACACAACAGGCAAAGAAGACAAGAAATGGGCAGAAGAGGAGTCTGGCAGGAGAGAACAAAAACCTTGAAAAGAGGAAAAAGTATCTACTTAAACAGTAGAGTTTTAAGATTTTTCTTAAACAGTGGGAGGGACGACATTGAGCGTAACTCCAACGGCAATTTGTTCCTCAGCCGTGGTGCAACAGAATCAAAGGCTAGGCGCCCGCCTCTTTCAAGCCTGACTCGGGGGGCAGACAGAAGAAACTGGCTAGGATGATTCTTGCTTTTAAAATTTGGCAGCAGTGGAATAGGCAAGTTTAAGCTCCAGGTTGGGGTCTATTCTCCAGGATTGATCGCAATTTCTTTTGGTTGCTAGGTGGTCTTCGAGCTCTGGTGTGAACAAGCATTTGTTCTTTTTGTTGGGCTATGGGATGAAAGGTTTTTGGGGAGCAACTGAATTGAGTGAATGAGTGAGGACACTGGTGTAGTGGGATGCGAGGGCTTCTGCTGAGGCATTGGGAGGGAAGATACACACGGGGGTAGAGAGGATGGAATTGAGAGTAGGGGCCTCAAGCTTGCACTTGTTGCGGGAGGTGACGGGAGCAATTTATATACATTTTTAAATAGAAATATTTTATATGAAATATTATAGACTATCAAGGAAGTTGAATAAAGCTTTTTGGTGATAATTACCTTGAAGGGAAATCCACATACCCAGTGTATTTCAAACATTAGGTGGAAATCCGCATACCCAATGTATTTCAAACATTAGGTGGAAATCCACATACCCAATGTATTTCAAACATTAAGTGGAAATCCACATACCCAATGTATTTCAAACATTAGGTGGAAATCCACATACCCAATGTATTTCAAACATTAGGTGGAATGCAACCTCAAATTTCTATTCAGAAATAATGTGAGCTTCCTTAATGTTAGTAAAGGTGATATTTGCATGGTGGGGCATGTATGTGATAGACTGCGGTTGCTGAAAGATCCTCAGAGCTGAAAGGACTGTGAAGCTGCTGCTTGTGTAGGCAAACAAGCAAAACATCAAATTTACAGTGTAGATTATTTCAGATTTGGGTAATGGTCATAAATAAATAAATAAATAAATAAATATACACAAGGCTGGAATATTAATGACTTGTGTCAGAATCCCACATTTCCGTGGGGTCCTATACCATGGTACATTTTCCTTTCTATACCATGGTACATTTTCTTTTCTATACCATGGCACATTTTCTCTTCTGTACCATGGTACATTTTCTTTTTTATACTATGGTACATTTTCTTTTCCATAAAGCTTCCACATTAGTGACTCTGTCAAATCAGGAAGGTTTTGACAGTTGCTATTAATTGGGGGGAAGCAGAGGATCCCCCTCTCTTCTCTTTCTCTGTGTTGAAGGCAGCTCCCTGTAATATGCTTTGTCTGAATGGTGGGGCCAGTTACAAAGCCAGATGCAGAGAAACACTTTTGAATGGGGGGCACACAGACTGCTAGGGGGGGCGGTGCCCCCTTGACTCCATCTCTGGCTCCTCCACAAGTGTCCATGATCCTGTACCCAGTTTCTGTCAATGCAAAGGCTAAGTTAGTGCATGGGTAGCCTTCTGCAGCCTCTCTGGCACTGGGGCACTGCATAGTGCAGTGCCAAGGGTTGCACATGTTCAGGGAAGCTCACTCTGAAAGTTTCTCCGACACCAACCCAGATGTGTGTTCATTATCAGCTTTTATACTTATGGTTTTAACCAATTTGTTCTTAATACATAGGCAGTCTGTGCAGGATTTCAGCCTAAATCTATTAGAAAGGGATGATTGCCAAATGAAAGAGTCTGTACAGGCCAGATCTGAAGTCAGACACTGTATATTTCTTTTTTCTCCATAAAGTATATGCAGAACTGTAGAGGCAGAAGTAAAAGATGATGGAGCGATAACCTGATAGAAAGATAGAGCCAGAGGTGAATAGATGAATGGATGGATGGATGGATGGATGGATGGATGGATGGATGGATGGATGGATAGTTGGATGGATCAATGGGTGGATGAATGGATCAATGGGTGGGTTTGTGATGAATGGATGGCTGGATGTATGGAAGTATGGAACGACAGATAGATGGATACATAAAGGATATCTGGATGGATAAACAAAATTATGGATAGTTTGATCATAATGTTAAGGCTTTTTCCTGACAATGATCTGAATCTGTTTCTCCCTTCTCTGTTCTAGAGAAGCCGGGTAAGTGTCCTGAGCCTCCTAAGTTATGCGGCACAAGATCAACATTTTGCGAGGCTGATGAAGACTGTCCAGGGGATGAAAAATGCTGTGACATCTGTGGAAGCCAATGCTTGTCTCCTGTGAGAAGTACGTAGCTATAAATGTAAAGGTACAAATACTATGTATGGGATCTTTAGGTCATACACAAAGAAACAAACCTTAGTCATGCCTGATTGTTTTCCTATCAGCTAGCTGAGAATGATATAAAGTAAAAGATAGCCTGATTAGCAAGCCCACCAGGTGCCGTGGTCAGTGTATGCTGCTACGCAGCCCTTTCAGACCACAACCCTTGTGATGGAGCTTTCGGAAGGGGGGAGAGTACCTGGAGAGTACCAGAAGCTAAGGATTTTATCAACATCAACACTCACACTTTGAGGGAATGCAATGCAAGGCAAGGCAGAAGCATCAGACAGGGAGATAGTCTGCATTTTTTTAATTCAGCACATGCCAATAATGCCACCTATTATTTCAGCACTTGGATGCCTTCGGCTTGTAGCGCTATATAAGAAATGGATTAAATGTATTGCAGAGTATAAAAATACAAAGGAATGGAATGGAGAACCAATTCAGGAACAAGACAGGACACAAAGACAGTACCTAGATATTGTTATATGACTAATCGCACAATCTCACCTTTCCACACAACTTACTTGAGACGCAGCACAAATGGCCTCCCACAGACAATCTCCCCAGAAGGAGTTGCCGCTAAGAAGAACATTTTACTGTGCATCGCACATAAGCACTGTGGGGATGATGGCTGAGGCAGATACATGGATACTGCTTCACTGACACAAACGGGGGATTCAGAAGTTTTAAAGACAGGCCCAAAACATTCCATGATGCTAGTTGCAATGGCTATATTCATGCCTCTCCAGAACTCTCTGTCTGGACAGGGAAACTCAATCATTATACGGAGATGAGGATAACATACCTGTCAGGATTTCCCACGATCCCTGACTCGGATGTGGGGTGCTCATCCATTAAAGTGTATAAAGGTCTCACCGACTCCCCCTGCTAAGTCTAGACAACTAAGGACCAGAGAGAGATGGCGCAGGCCCACAATGACCTGGAAGAGTGTGATAGTAACAGCACCTGCAGAGATAAAAAAAGAGACAAATAACAGTGAGATTAGTCCTGCTCCAGTAATCCACAAAAAGGTATGAAGAGTACAGGAGTAAACAACCCACCTAATACTCTTCCAAGGCATGCTCCATACCAGGGGTGGTCAGGACCACAAGGCCCTTAGATGGTAACAGGAGTTCCGACAGAGGTCAGAGCACAGAGTATAAACCATATATTGATTTTAGAAAACTTAATGAGAACACAACCCTATTTCACTATCCGTTGCCACTTATTCAAGTCTTGTTTGAGAGACTCGGGCAGGCCAAATGGTTTACGAAGTTGGACCTTCGCGGTGCCTACAATTTGTTACACATCGCACCAGGACATGAATGGAAGACAGCCTTCCAGTGTAGATTGGGGCACTACGAGTATCTTGTGATGCCATTTGGCTTGGCAAATGCCCCGGCCTATTTTCATTCATTCATGGCCTCAATATTTAATGATGTAACCATGAAGCACGTGGTAGTCTATCTCGACGACCTGCTAATCTATTCATCCTCCTACGATGAACATGTCACTCATATACGAACTATTCTTCACTGCCTCTTGATTAACAAATTGTACGCCAAACTGGAGAAATGCTCCTTTCATCAGCAACAGATTCCATTCTTGGGTTATCTGATATCAGTGGATGGTTTCAAGATGGACCCCCGTAAAACCCTCACCATTGCAGAATGGTCACCCCCTCAGGATGTGAAGGCGCTTCAGCGATTTATCGGATTTGCGAATTATTATCGTCGCTTCATTTATCATTTCTCCTCCTTGGTAGCACCATTAACCTCATTTCTGAAGAAAGAGGTTCCATACCATTGGTCCTCCTCACATCAAGCATCCTTCATGTCCTTGAAAGACATGTTCATAAATGGTCCAGTCTTGCAACATCCGAATCCTGAATATCCCTTCTTCCTTGAATGTGATGCTTCCGACTTTGCCACTGGGGCTATCTTGTCTCAACGTACCCCGGATGGGTTTTTGGTACCAGTTGACTTTCAATACCATATGTTCTCCTCCACTGAATGAGTTTATCCAATCGCCGAACAAGAATTGTTGGCGATTAAACTGGCATTAGTAGAGTGGCGTCACTACCTAGAGGGGACCGGACACGTTACTATGGTAGATACTGATCACAGAAATCTGGCATTTTAAAAAAATGCAACAGCAACGAGTCCTCACCAAATCAGATGGGCACTCTACTTTTTACAGTTTAGTCTGATTATTACCTATCGTCCAGCTGTAGATAACACCAGGGCAGATGCCCTCTCCAGACGTTCCTCGGTACTACCTACTACGAAGACTAGTATGCGTTACTTCCCGACCTCCTCAATACTGGCCACAGTGCACACTCCAGTGAATTCATTTATCGAGGATGTATGGATGGCTACGGTGTCCCTCTCGATACCCCCGGGTGATTCGTTGAAAGTTCTAGAAGGTTTACTGTATCATAGTGGACGTCTATGGATTCCATCCCTGGCCTTACAACAGGAACTCCTGGACTGGGTGCATTCCCACCAGACAGCGGGACACCCAGAAGTTCTCCGGACCATGGAACCTCTTCAACATTAGTTTTGGTGGCTGCAGATTCTACAAGATGTGAAAAACGATGTCGAAAATTGTCATGCTTGTTTATATTATAAAACAGATCATGGCAAACCCTCCAGTCTTTTGCAACCCCTACCTATTCCATCCGTACCCTGGGGGGACTTTGCTATTGATTTCATCATAGAATTGCCACTGTCTAATGGTTTCCATCACCTATGGGTAGTCAAGGACCATCTTACCAGATGGTCCATCTAGTTCCACTATGACAAATTCCGATGGCAGTATCATTGGCCAAACTATTAATTTCTCAGGTGTTCCGCCTTCAAGGGTTACCGGAGACGATAGCATCAGACAGAGGGCTGCAATTCATGGCCAGAATTTGGTCAGCCCTGTTGTCCTTACTTGGAGTAGAAATCTGCCTCTCCTCAGCCTATCATCCACAGACCGATGGCACGACAGAAAGGAGTAACCAAGATATCAAAAAATTACTTTGTGTCACATGCCTTTCTAACGCGCAAAGTTGGTCGACCTTTATTCCCTGGGCAGAATTTTACATTAATAACAATTGGCATTCATTGATCCAGACCACTCCGTTTGTGGCCTATACTGGTTATCATCACCGGGTACTGCCCATATTCATGGTTCCCCTAGATGTTCCGGATGCCGTTGCCTCCTTGTATTCTACCTTTAAAGCTCAGATGGTGATGTTGCAATCCTCACTGCTGAAATCCAGATCAGAAATGAAGATACATGCTGATAATCAGCGTCGGTCCGCCCCTGTCTATGCTGCAGGTGACCGGGTTTGGTTGTCATCCATGCATGTCAAACTCACCGGGCCATCTAAATTTAAACCCCAGTTACTAGGCCCCTTTGAGATCTCAAAAGTGGTCTCGCCCTCCGCGATCAAGTTGCTACTGCCCCCCTCGCTAAGAGTGCACCCAGTATTTCACATCTCATTAGTGAAACCGGCTCTGGCTGTTCGTACCCAGGCCTCTACCCGGGTGTTGGCATCCCTTAGGTTTCCCCTGTTGACCAGGAGCTGCTTTGAGGGGGGTGTGCTGTCAGGGTTCTCAAAGCAAAAACAACGACGGAGACACATTGAGCGTCATACCTTCGGTCGTCATGGCCCCGCTCAGTAAGGAGTGTCCCAGAGGCGCCCACCCAGGCGAGCTCTGGGGAATTCAGGTCACTTCTCATGCAGTTTCGGAAAGCACCGTCTACAGCATACCTCCCATCCCGCATAGTTATACTTACCGTACATGCCATCCCAGAGAGTTGCATTCATGGCAGTCCCCAGGATCACGTTTCCGATCCAAGATGGCATCTCCCCTAGTTATAGACTAGACCGGATGCCATCACATAACTTGTCAACAAATTGTCAGATTGGTCGAGAGGAATGCTCACGGTTCCACCGCTACGTCACCGCCCCACAGAGTATAAAGGAGCTCCTTCACAGTTAGTCAGCGTCTGGACATTGACAGATTTTCTGATGGTGCTGGCGTATTTTCTTGACCGTATTCTCTGGTCTCCCGAGTAGATTCGGTATTCTGGTTCGTGATTCCCCCACTGGTTCTGATTAGGTTCTTGGTATTGCTAGGTTGGTATTGGACTCGGAATTTCCCTCACTCTACTCTTGGTTCTGATTAGGTACTTGGTATTGCTAGGCTGGTAATGAACTCAGAATTTCCCTCACTCAGCTCCTAGTTCTGATTAGGTTCTTGGAATTGCTAGGTTGGTATTGGACTCGGAATTCCCCTCACTCTGATCTTGGTTCTGATTAGGTTATTGGTATTACTTGGCTGGTAGTGGACCCAGATTTCTATAGGACTGACCCTGACTTGTTCCCTCACTGACTTAGTTTACCTCTGCCCCTAACCTTTCCTTACGGATAACATCTTCAAGGTGGTTCCCTTATGGGATCCTTCCTGGTGCAACCCGGTATCCTACGTGCCTGGGGTTCCCCTCTGGTGAGACATCTGTACTGTCTAGAGAAGTATTTACTACTTATTTAGAATTGCCAAATACTAATCAGAACCCTTCTGTTATTCTCTCTCCTTCTGCAGGTATCTTACTGTACTAGTGGCCCCTGGGTCTTTGGGAGTGCACTGAGGGTTCCTTCGATTTTATCATTAGTGACCCCCGGTGCGCTCTCTCTATTCGCCACGTCCGGACAATGTCAAAGGAACCCGACAGGAAGACAAAAGGGGGCTAAAGCCCATAGTGTCCAGGCAAAAGGCTTCAATGAAAACAATGAAAGAGGCACTCTGCGCAGCTGGCATGCAAATGTGAACAATTAAAGTGAGGTGTGAGGGGGAAGGCAAAGGGAAAAGGGGGCTAAAGGCCACAGTCTCCTGTTAAAAGAACTGCATGAAAAAAATGCAACTTGCACTCTTCACAGCTGTAACATTAACGGCAAGCAAATGTAATGAAAAGGAAGGGGGAAAGACAAAGGGGGCTAATGGCCGGAGTGTCCAGGCAAAAGGCTCCAATGAAAAGTAGCACCCTATGCAGCCGGCATGCAAATGTGAACAATAAAGGTGAGGTATGCGAGGGGGGGAGAAGGGCAAGGGCAAAAGGGGCTAAAGGACGCAGCGTCCTGGCAAAAGAACCGCATGAAAAGAATGCAACTTGCACTCTGCATAACTGTAAAATAAACAGCAAGCAAATGTGACCAATGAAAGTGGGCAATAGAGGGTCATAGGGGGTTAAAGGCATGCAAATATGGAAATGAGACCTCCATATGTTTGAGAGTTAGCTCATGTAGCACATCCCGTTCATTCATCAGTTCACTCTCTCCAGGGGCGGACCAGGTCCAAAAATAGGCCCGGTTGCATGCCAAATAGGCGCACAATCTGCACCAGGCAGTTTCCCGCACCCAATAAAGTGCATACTTTTTCTGCATTCATTTTATACTTATAAACAACAATAAAGTACAGAATCTACCAATGATACCCTATACTTTTTTACTATTTAAACCTCCAGTCTTAGTATATCTCCAGTTAGTTCCAATTCTACAGAACTAAATTCTACCAACCATGCTTTGCATTACACATTTTCCCTTGGAAGTGCTCATCACTGCAGATGGTATTTGTGTTCATTTGCCCATTTTCAGCTGTTTTGTACTTTACTGCTGGGCTCCTTGTTTGATACTGTAAAAGGCTTGTAATTCATCCTAATAAACAAAAGTCATGAATAGTGTTCTTTAGTTTACTGCCTTTTGGCATCACAAAGTGACTCCAAAAATCATAAGAAACTATTTAGAATCTTTAAAAAAGGACTTTCCAATACAGCTAAATCTGCAAATGAGTCCCATCACGGTGATTTATTTGTTCTTTTTAAAGATAAAGGAACTGGATGCTGGTTCCTGTGTGGCTCAGTCGGCTAAACAGCTATTCAGGGGTTCAGTCGACCCAGGTTTGAATCCCCGAATTGCTGGGGAATTACAAAAAAAAATGAAACTGTCAATGACACCGGCCCACTCCTGTGATCTTCGGGAAATTTCCTGTGCTCCCCTATAACCAGTCTGCCTCTGGCTCTCTCTCTCGGCACGATTACAAAACAAGTCGTAACATACGGCACCAATGAAGTTTTGCAGAAGGTGGGCATTACAGGCATACCACCATCTTCGATCGGGCTGGCGTCAGTGAGGCCTCCGAACGTGAAAAGCATGAGCGAAATCGCTCTTGTAAGCCCTTTCTTGTTCTTAGTCACATAAGACTTCTAACAGGCTGCCTGAAGGCGGCGCTGTCAGAAAACTAACTAGCGCAGGCACAGATCTGACAAACTTTCGGTTTTGGCGGATCTGCGCCAAAACTCGTAATGAGCCCGTTTGACTGCAGGGGTGTACTGGTGAGGAGTGCTATGGGTAGGTGAGTGTTGAGCATTAGTGGTCACCGGCGATAAGAGGGTCATGTTCAGTTGAGGAATGCTGTGGCTGTGCAGGGGACTGTTAGAAGTTTTGAAGTAGCAATGGCCAAGAAAGGGGTGACTGGAGTGATGATGGCTGCTGGGGGGTGGTAGGAGTTGATATGCTGTGGCTATGGGGGGTTGCCGTGAATAATGGTGCCCAGAGGAATGGTATTGGTGGGTTTGAAAGTGGCCACCAGCGGAGTTGAGAATTGCAGTGCCCAGATGGATTCTGGCAGGAAGTGGTGGTTGCAACGAAATGGTGGTGGGAGTGACAGCAGGAGCGGGGGTGCTCAGAGAAGTGCCTGAAGTCGCTGGGACAAGGGGGCGCCACTGCTCGCAAAGTTTAATAAAAATATTAAAAAAGGTCAAGCAGGGAAGACAGGCAGGCGGATACCATTAGTTTAATGGCATACCACCCTCTTTTTTAAGCCAGCTACAAGAGTTTTCTACTTTTGGTGTCATTTCTTGATAATAAAAGGCAGAAAGCTAATAAGAGCAAAGTATTTTTCTGAATGGCTGTCGTTTAAGCAGCAGATCAGTATATTTTGTGAGCCACTTTTGCACTATACAGTCCATTTTGGTTGGGGTCAGATTATTATTATTATTATTATTATTATTATGATTTAATTTTTGTAACGCGCAAAACACCTCAGGCCTCAAAGCGCGAACAGCTCAAACAACAAAAGACAAAAACAGAGACATAAAAGACAAACAAAACAACGTACATGCTTTAAGAACAAGTCAATTTTAAAACACATCAAGAAAAGAGAAAGATGGCCAGATTGATTATACAGCTTAACTCCCCATTCAAAGTAAATCCCATGAGAACATTATGAATGTGATTTTTACAGAATCCACTCTGCCAGTGTGTATATCAATGCAATTGTGTTTTCTTTTTTGGTCTTTTTTTCTTGTGTATGTATGTGTGCGCGAGTGCATGTGTGACTATGTATTTGTGTGTGTGTGTATTCGAGTGCATGTGTGTACGTGTGTGTGCATGTGTGTGTGTGAGTGCGTGTATGTGTAGGTTGTGTGTGTGTGTGTATGTAGGTTGTGTGGGTGTGTGTACATGCAATGCTGTATTGCTGGTAAAATAGCTCAACAAGCTGAGGTCTTGTTTGTGACATCTGCAAGAACTGCTGGTTGAAGGTTCAAATCCCGGTGCGTCCACTCAGCCTTCCATCTTTCCGAGGTCGGTAAAATGAGTACCAACACTGTTTGGGAACCGATAATGTGCCAAATTAGAGCTATGTAAGCTGCCTAGGCGTAAAGCGGTATGGCAATATAAACATTATTATTGTATGAAATCGACCTTTAACACTGTGCATGTTGTCGTGCTTGTAGGTGAAATAAGGGCTAACGTACATTCCCAGAATGCACATAGCAAACAGTATAGAATAATAAATCAGACCTGAACATGGCCATGTTTGATAATTTTAGCAAGTAGAAACCTATGGCAAGCAATCACCTTCCACTCCAGGTCCTCACTCATTCTGGCTGAGTCCGCGGTATACGTAGAGTAGACCTCACATTAAGAGCATCAAATGCAGAAATAATATAGCACTGGATTGGCTGTGATACATATGCATCACATGTGTCCAGCATATCAGACATATCTAAAAAGGGGTACTTGGTAATCAAGGGAACCCTCCAGGTGTTCAATTACTGACCAGATAGGACTTTTGATCATCAACTTGCCCCTTTAGTGATGTTTATAAAACTAATATTGTTTATACTATTATTTTTGAGCCAGCACATTTTTGCCTTATAAAGGTTTTTATACTTTTCTATGACAAATTCAGTTATAAATATTCTCTGATATGTGCAAATGTTCCTGTAACAACGTGTTACAAAAATCAACTTTCAATGCACTTTTTATTTCTCCCAAAACCCCTAAAAATGTTTGTTGTAATTTTTCCTCATATTCATCACTCAACGAGACTAGAAGAGCATCGCTGGTTAGGTGGAAGGAAACCTTGAATGCAGAAACAGAAATTAAGACCTTTGGAGAGGTGAAGATCTCTCTAAGAAACTGTGGATAACATGCTATCCTGAAATCGAGTGAGGTAAACCTGTTATTACGCAAGGCCATACAAAACGAGATGGTAACAGAAGACTACAGATCCCAGAATCCTCCTGGAAGTTGGCAAGATGACCTGCAGCGAAATCCAGAGACCGTTGTCAGACTAAGGAAGGATCAGCCTTCTTTTGAAACAGAAAAGAGATTGGGACTGTAAGGCGGACCCAAATGATGCAGACAGCTCTTTGGCACAGTAGGTGTCATGGCCAAGATATGATGTCCAGGACGAAGATAAAATACCAAAAGTAGATGCATTTGCTTGCAGCCCAGAATGTCAGCAGCGAGGTCAAACGCTGAAGAATCTTTATCAGCGGCCAAGAAAAAGGAAAAGATAGTTTTTATGCAACATCTTATGCTGAAGGAGGAGATGGAGAGTGGTGGTGGATAGCGAGATCCACCGGGGATAGAAGGAAAGTTACTTGGTGTGAGACGCCCCAGGTTGAGCGGGTTGATTCCCAAAGAGTTAGTCGACCCGCCCAATAGAAGTTTTGAAACGGGAGTGTGGCGAATGTAATACAACCGTGTCATAAATGTTTTCTGATACAGATGCGAATGACTAAATGTCACTGATAAGCAAACAGAGTTCTTAAATAAACCAAAAGAGAACCGAGTACCACTCAGTGGGATAATAGGATCATCTATTATTTATGGTTTAGTCCGGTATGAAGTGCTATACTTGATATTATTATTATTATTATTATTATTATTATTATTATTATTATTATTATTATAAAGGGAGTTTCCATATTGTTTGGTTCAGCTACTTACCATGTGGACAAGAAAACCGACAGCATGTGCGGTGGTAGATGCCACTGAAAACAGGACCGAACAGAGGAAGTGTAGAGAAAATATCCTCTCCCGAATGTGGCTGAGAAGATCAATTGGAGTAAGAGAGATCACATGGCTCCAGCCCAGCTGCAGGCAGGTACTCCATAGATGCATCTTGTAGATAAGTGTAGTAGATAGAGAGGAAAGTCTCCCTCATTCAGTAATCCGTTCTAGTGGAAACAAGCTGGAGGCAGCCAAGAGGCCCTGCTAGACTAAAGGCAAACCCTCAAATTGAGTAAGTGGCACTTTGCATCACCTCAAAGCAGGTGATGATGTAAATAGCAACCCTCCTTTCATAAGTAAGGGGGTATGCCACTGTTGGGCTCAAAGGCATATCTGAGATGGCCAATGATTCACAGCAGGACTCTGCGGTATTCATCCTCCATGGGAGCAGTGCTGAAGGGACCAAAGAGGTCGTGAATTTGCGCTCACTGCTCCAAAGTCAACCCTGTTGCATCTGCCATTCCAGCCCTCAGTGATCAGGCATGGAGGGAATATCAGGCCTGCAGCCCCACAGAGGAGGCAACCCAATACTAACTTAACTGAGAATATGGGGACACCATGAAGGTCGAAGAAAGAGAAGAGCCTGTTGGACTGGAGGAGAGATCTAAGAGAGATCCCAGTGAAGAGTGCCATAGTAGAGGCGATCCAGATCTGAAATTTAGGCAGGGATGTTGTCAGGGTTCCGCTCACCAGCCCTCCATTTGCTCGGTGTTACACTCACCCTGCCATGTGCCCCTTACCATGATGCCCTGGTTTACCCTGCCATGTGCTCCTTAACCTGGTGCCTGTGTTTACCTTGCCTTGTGCCCCTTACCCTGGTGCCCACATTCACCCTGCTATGTGCCCCTTACCCATGTGCCTGCGTTCACCTTGCCTTGTGCCCATTTGCTTCCTACCCGATATCATCTCCCTTTTCCATTTCATTAGGCACATGTCTTTCTGTCTTCTTGGGTTCCGTGCCCCCCTTGTGGGCGTCATGCTCTGGGAACTACTTTGGGGTTCTCCTTGCCTGTTCCTGTCTTGTGGATGCTTAGCCTACCCTTACCATGATTGACCCGTTATAAGATGGCTGCCTGCATTATACCTGCTTCACTATTGTGCTATTCATTACCTGACCCGTTCTAAGATGGCTGCCTGCATTATACCAGATT
>JAXIUS010000015.1:0-16633 GCA_035593325.1 Pseudotriton montanus
AAAAAAGAAACCCCCAAATCAACCAAAACCCAACACCCACAAACTGCACCCAATACTAAACCAAGAGCAGCATAATAAGGGGACGGATTAGAGACAACAGCAACAAACCCCACCACCAAACCAAAAAAAGCTAAAAAACTTATATAAACCATAATTTTTATTTGGATTTTAACCAAAACCCCTGATCTGAAAAACCAATGTTGTATTCAACTATAAAAACTAATGACCCACACTATACGTAAAACCCACCCCCTACTTAAAATTATCAATGGTTCTTTTATTGACCTCCCAACCCCATCAAACCTATCGTACCTTTGGAACTTTGGGTCTTTAATAGGAGTATGCTTAATTACACAAATTCTAACAGGTCTTTTTTTAGCTATACACTATACTGCAGACACCACCACAGCATTCTCTTCAGTAGCACACATCTGCCGAGATGTAAACTACGGATGAATAGTACGCAATATTCACGCCAACGGAGCCTCCATTTTCTTCATCTGCATCTACATACACATTGGACGAGGCCTATACTACGGCTCATACATCTACAAAGAGACATGAAACATTGGAGTCATCCTTTTATTTTTAGTTATAGCAACAGCATTTGTAGGTTATGTTCTTCCATGAGGACAAATATCCTTTTGAGGCGCAACCGTCATTACAAATCTTTTGTCAGCAATCCCTTATATAGGAGACTCACTTGTTCAATGAATCTGGGGAGGCTTTTCAGTAGATAAAGCTACACTCACCCGATTCTTTGCTTTTCACTTCATTTTACCATTTATTATTGTTGGGGCCAGCATTGTCCACTTATTATTCCTACATGAAACTGGATCCAACAACCCAATAGGAATAAACTCTAACCCAGACAAAATCCCATTCCACCCATACTACTCCTTTAAAGACCTTTTAGGCCTCCTTATTCTTCTCCTAGTATTAATTATTATTTCACTTCTAACACCAAACCTTCTTGGAGATCCCGAAAACTTTACCCCAGCCAACCCACTAATTACCCCACCACACATCCAACCAGAGTGATATTTTTTATTTGCATATGCAATCTTACGCTCAATCCCAAATAAATTAGGAGGGGTAATAGCCTTACTAGCATCAATCTTAATTTTGATAATAATTCCAGCCTTACACACCTCCAAACACCGAAGCCTATCACTTCGCCCCATCACACAAACACTATTTTGACTCTTAATTGCTAACACAATTGTACTTACCTGAATCGGAGGACAACCAGTAGAACCCCCATTTATTGAAATTGGACAAGCAGCTTCAATCTTATATTTTATACTATTTTTACTTATTCTCCCTGCAACAGGAACAGCAGAAAATAAACTAATAAAATGATACTATTGTAGTTTAGAAAAACATTGGCCTTGTAAGCCAAAGAACGAGAATTAAAACCCTCCAACAGTACTGCCCGTAAATATATACACCCCCCCCAAAACGAAAATTTTGGGGCTAATTAACCCGGGCTAAGCCACACGGGCTCTATTTACCCGGGCTAAGCCACACGGGCTCATTCTAAACATTCAACCCCCCCGAAATACAATAAACACTCAACCAACCACCCTCTACAGATATACATCAATTAAAGATAGTTGGGGGGGGGGGGGGGGTTAAGATTGGGTTAAACACGAACAACTAAAGCACAAAAACAACCCAAACTTAACCAGGTTAAGCCACCCAACTATCAAAGTACCACACTACACCCAAACTACCATATAAACTAACCCGCTAAACCACACCATTACACCACCACACCACTAAAACCCCCAAAAGCCACAATTCCAATACACTAAAAAAACTTCAGTGCAAATAAAATGCAAAAAAATATTTTTTTCAAACGAGAGAGATTTCCACTCCCACTACTGACACCCAAGGCCAAAATTCTGAGTTAAAACTACCGCTTGTCCTAGTCTTTCAATAGTCATGTACCGCGGGGACATATTATGCATAATAGTGCATTAAACTTATATCCCTATGGCTTTGCTTTTTAAACCCTCCTGATTTTTAATTGGACGGACGGAAGAGAAACCAGCAACCCGCCCCTCAAGATACGATGTCCAGATTTATGGACGTATATTCCGGGGGAACGACTCAGTTATTTTCAAAGGCATCTGGTTTGAATCTATGAACAAACAATTAAGGGTGATTATCCTTCCAATCTAACCGGCATATATGGAGGATGCTTTTAAGCTAGATGGCCCAGGCCCCCCATAACTGATTTGGCCTACATTCATTATTTTTTTTTTCTGTGAGATCAACAGACATACAGATTTATACCTGGTAATAATTAATCTAAACCTGAACATAGTATGCCTATCTCTATTTCCATCGAGATACGCATGAGTAATATATATCAATGTTTTTTAGACATAAACCTCCATTTAGTACTCAAAAATGAAGAGTAGCATTTTGACACTTTTTTTTGAAAAAACACAAAATTTTTTACCCTCACTAAAGCTGAATTTATCAAAAAAAAACAAAAAAAACATGAACTTTTTTTTTTTCAGAGTTTAACCCCCCCCCCCCACAATTGACTAATCAGTACTATCACTCTTTTTAACTAACCCCAAAACTAAAAAGCCCTTATACACACGCCATGAAGCAACAAAAAAAAATTAGATGACAAAGCTAGTGCGAGACAACAAATCTCTCCACTAATTATATTGTGACACAAGCTAGCGTAGCTTAACTTAAAGCACGGCACTGAAAATGCCAAGACAGATGATAATAAATCTCGCAAGCACCAAAGGCTTGGTCCTGACCTTAATATTAGTTTAAATTATATTTATACATGCAAGTTTCAGCACCCCAGTGAGAATGCCCACATTACCAATTAGCAACAACGGAGCCGGTATCAGGCACAAACAGCCCATAACACCTTGCTTAAGCCACACCCACACGGGAACTCAGCAGTAATAAACATTGAATAATAAGTGAAAACTTGATTCAGCAATAATTTGATAGAGCCGGTAAACCTCGTGCCAGCCACCGCGGTTATACGAGGAGCTCAAACCAATATACCCGGCCCAAAGAGTAGTTAAAGCACAAAAAAGATAGAAATAAAAGATTGCAAAGCCGTCATACGCACAAGCAAACCAGAAACCCAAAAACAAAGGTTATTCTACTACCCTTGAACCTACTACAGCCAGGAAACAAACTGGGATTAGATACCCCACTATGCCTGACCACAAACTTTGGAACACCCGCCAGACTACTACGAGCCACAGCTTAAAACTCAAAGGACTTGGCGGTGCTTTACACCCACCTAGAGGAGCCTGTTCTATAATCGATACCCCCCGATTAACCTCACCACCACTTGCTAGTACAGCCTATATACCACCGTCCCAGCTAACCCTTTAAAGGAATAATAGCAAGCAAAATAACTTTTAGTAAAAAAATCAGGTCAAGGTGTAGCACATGTGGCGGAAAGAAATGGGCTACATTTTCTAAACAGAAAATACGGAATAAAATATGAAATAAAATATAAAGGAGGATTTAGCAGTAAAAAGAAAAAGAGTATTCTTTTTAAATAGGCAATAAAGCACGCACACACCGCCCGTCACCCTCATCAAATACAACAACTTAAATAAAACAACTATAAACAAAGAAGAGGAAAGTCGTAACATGGTAAGCCTACCGGAAGGTGGTCTTGGATACAGGACATAACTTAAAATAAAGTATTTTGCTTACACCAAAAATATATCCATTAACCGGATTGTCCTGAGTTATTAAACTAGCCTGCACACCCACAACCCCTCCTTTTACAAATAAACCATTTTTATAAGTAAGTATGGGCGACAGAAAACCTCTTAGCGCAATAGACAAAGTACTGTAAAGGAAAAATGAAATAGAAATGAAATAAAACATAAAAACACAACGAAGCAAAGACAAAACCCTGTACCTTTTGCATAATAGTCTAGCAAGTCCTACCCGGCAAAAAGAACTTCAACCGGACACCCCGAAACCAAACGAGCTACCCCCGGGCAGCAAACACGAGCGAACCCACCTCTGTAGCAAAAGAGCGGGAAGACCCCGAGGTAGAGGCGAAAAACCTAACGAGTTTGGACTTAGCTGGTTACTTGAGAAAGAATTTAGTTCAACTAAAAGTAATATATTCTCACAAAAGAAAAACTTAATACTTTTATTATAATTAACCGGGGTACAGCCCTATTAATAAAGGAAACAACCTATATAAATGAATAAAGATTACAACTACAAGGGACTATAAAGCTTAGCGGGCCCAAAAGCAGCCACCATGAAAGCGTCAAAGCTCAACTTTTCAAAACCCCACAATTTCAACAATTAATCTTAACTCATCAAAAAAATCAAGTTAATCTATTTTTAGAAACACTACTACTAGAATAAGTAATAAGGGGGACCCCCCCCCTCCAAAATATAACTGTAACCCGGAACGAAACACCACCGACAATTAACGAAAACATTAATTCCTACAAGCACTACAATAAAAGAAATCGTTAACCCAACACAGGAATATTTAAAGGAAAGACTTTAAGCCGGGAAAGGAACTCGGCAAAATTTTAGAGCTTCGCCTGTTTACCAAAAACATCGCCTCTTGAACAACTAAACATAAGAGGTACTGCCTGCCCAGTGACACCCGTTCAACGGCCGCGGTATCATGACCGTGCAAAGGTAGCGTAATCACTTGTCTTTTAAATAAAGACCAGTATGAATGGCAAAACGAAAACTCAACTGTCTCCCCCAGCTAGTCAATGAAACTGATCTCCCCGTGAAGAAGCAGGGATATTTATACAAGACGAGAAGACCCTATAGAGCTTTAAACCTAACTAACTTTAATAAAACAAAATTTAATCAACAACTCTTATATAAAGGTTTTAGGTTGGGGCGACCACGGGGAAAAACTAAACCCCCGAGATGAATTTAGCCTAGAAAAACCCTTCAAAGCAACAAAAATCTTGACATAATTGACCCAATAATTGATCAACGAACCAAGTTACCCTAGGGATAACAGCGCAATCCTCCCATAAAGTCCTTATTGACGGGCGGGTTTACGACCTCGATGTTGGATCAGGACACCCAAGTGGTGCAACCGCTATTTAAGGTTCGTTTGTTCAACGATTAAAGTCCTACGTGATCTGAGTTCAGACCGGAGTAATCCAGGTCAGTTTCTATCTGTAAAAAGACTTTTCCAGTACGAAAGGACCGAAAAGACAAGGCCCATAGATAATCTAAGCCTTATCATTAACCTCTGAATACAAATAAAGAGGAAAACTGATAAAAAAAAGTCTTACACCACGACTTATTAAAGTGGCAGAGCCTGATAATTGCAAAAGACCTAAGACCTTTATCCTCGAGAGTTTAAATCCCTCCTTTAATTATGAGCTCAATAAGCAATCTACTACTTTATATTATTCCAGTACTATTAGCAGTTGCCTTCTTAACTCTTCTTGAACGAAAAGTACTAGGATATATACAACATCGCAAAGGCCCAAACATCGTAGGCCCCTCAGGCCTACTACAACCAATCGCAGACGGACTAAAATTATTTATAAAAGAACCAGTTCGACCATCAACAGCATCTCAAACTATATTTTTACTAATACCCACAATAGCACTCGCCCTATCCCTATTAATTTGAATTCCTCTACCACTACCAAACACACTAACCAACTTAAATTTAGGAGTACTATTTATACTAGCCTTATCTAGCCTTGCCGTCTACTCAATCTTAGGATCAGGATGAGCATCCAACTCAAAATATGCCTTAATTGGAGCCCTCCGGGCAGTAGCCCAAACAATTTCATATGAAGTCACACTCGGATTAATTTTATTATGCCTTGTCCTAATGACAGGAGGATTTATATTATCCAACTTCAATACAACACAAGAAACCATCTGATTTATAATCCCAGCCTGACCTATAGCCAGCATATGGTTCATTTCTACCTTAGCAGAAACAAACCGAGCTCCATTTGACCTAACGGAAGGGGAATCCGAATTAGTTTCAGGATTTAATGTGGAATATGCTGGGGGGCCTTTTGCCTTATTCTTTCTAGCAGAATATGCAAATATCCTAATAATAAATGTTTTATCTACAGTCCTCTTTTTAGGCACAACATTCTATCATATACAATCAGAACTTTCAACAATGACTTTAATCATTAAAGCATCAGCCCTAACAATTCTATTCCTGTGAGTACGCGCATCATATCCCCGATTTCGATATGACCAACTAATACACCTCGTGTGAAAAAATTTTTTACCTATTACAATTGCAATAACCATGCTTCACCTATCATTCCCAACCATAACGGCAAGCATTCCCCCAATATTTTAAAGGACATGTGCCCGAAAGCTAGGGTTTACCTTGATAGGGTAACTCATAGAGGTTCAAATCCTCTCATCTCCCATTTTAAAAAGATAGGACTTGAACCTACCCCGCGGGGATCAAAACCCCAAATGCACCCTCTACACCACCTTTTAAGTAAAATAAGCTAAATTAAGCTTTTGGGCCCATACCCCAAAAATGTTGGTTAATCCCCCTCTTTTACTAATGAGCCCATATGCCTTATCAATTTTATTATCAAGTGTATCCGCCGGAACAATTATTACACTTATTAGCCACCATTGATTTCTCGCCTGAATTGGTCTTGAGCTCAACACGCTAGCCATAATTCCACTAATATCTAAAACACACCACCCACGAGCAACAGAAGCAGCAACAAAATATTTTCTTATACAAGCTGCTGCCTCAGCCCTGCTCTTATTTGCAACTACCCTAAATGCCTGAAACACAGGAGAATGAACAATCATCAATATACAAACAACCGCCCCCCTACTAATACTTACCACAGCTCTAATAATTAAACTTGCAATTGCCCCATTTCACTTATGATTGCCAGACGTAATCCAAGGATTGGACCTAACAACAGGCCTGATCCTTTCAACATGACAAAAACTCGCTCCAATAGCACTCCTTATTCAAATAAGCCCAGAATTAAACCCAACACTACTAATTTTCTTAGGCTCCCTTTCCATCGCCTTAGGAGGCTGAGGGGGGCTAAACCAGCCACAAATGCGAAAAATTATAGCCTACTCCTCTACAGCACACCTTGGATGAATAATTGTTGTCTTAGTTTTCTCCAAACAACTAACTTTGATCAACCTTTTTGTATATTTAATAATGACCTCCTCTATGTTTTTCTTAATAATTAACTTAACTTCAACCAATATTAACAAAACAGCCATCTCATGAATAAAAAATCTCTCACTAACCTCAACAATAATAATTATTTTAATATCTTTAGGCGGACTCCCACCCACCTCCGGATTTATCCCAAAATGATTGATCTTAGAAGAAATAGTTAAACAAAATATAACCCCCACCGCAACAATTATAGCTCTTTCCGCTTTACTCAGCTTATTTTTTTATCTACGCCTCACATATGCAGTATCCCTCACGACACCTCCCTCACCAACAAACTCAAAAATTATATGACGACTTAAAACAACATCCAACCAAGCCACACCAACAATAACCATTATATCCATCATGCTTCTACCAATTACACCAACAATTATAAACTTGTTTTAAAAACTTAGGATAACAAGACCCGGAGCCTTCAAAGCCCCTAGCAGAAGTTAAAACCTTCTAGTTTTTGCCTAAGACCTGCAAGACTAACTCACATATTCTGAATGCAACCCAGATGCTTTAATTAAGCCAAGATCTCCTAGATTAGAAGGCTTTTACCCTACGATCTTTTAGTTAACAACTAAACACCTACTTACAGGCTTTAATCTACTTCTCCCGCTTTGTGGGGGAAAAAAAGCGGGAGAAGCCCCGGCAGAAGTCATTTGCTCTTAAAAGTTTGCAACTTTATGTGCTGTACACCACAGGGCCTGGTAAGAAAAGGCTACAACCTTTATAATCGAGGCTACAACTCGACACCTATCTCGGCCACCTTACCTGTGATAATCACTCGATGACTATTTTCAACAAACCATAAAGACATTGGCACCCTGTACCTTATATTTGGGGCCTGAGCCGGCATAGTAGGCACAGCCCTAAGCCTACTAATCCGAGCTGAACTAAGCCAGCCAGGAGCACTTCTTGGAGACGATCAAATCTATAATGTAATCGTTACTGCTCACGCCTTTGTTATAATTTTTTTTATAGTGATGCCGATTATAATTGGAGGTTTTGGTAACTGATTACTACCCTTAATAATTGGAGCCCCTGACATAGCCTTTCCTCGAATAAACAACATAAGCTTCTGACTTCTCCCCCCCTCACTCCTTTTACTTTTAGCCTCATCCGGGGTCGAGGCAGGAGCAGGGACCGGATGGACAGTTTATCCTCCCCTAGCCGGAAACATAGCCCATGCAGGAGCCTCAGTAGATTTAACCATCTTTTCCCTTCATCTGGCCGGCGTCTCTTCTATTTTGGGGGCCATCAACTTTATTACAACCTCCATTAACATAAAACCCCCAGCAATATCACAATACCAAACCCCTTTATTTGTATGATCTGTTCTAATTACAGCCATTTTACTGCTATTATCTCTACCAGTACTTGCAGCCGGAATTACAATACTGCTCACAGACCGAAATCTAAACACCACATTTTTTGATCCTGCAGGAGGCGGAGACCCAGTACTTTATCAACATCTATTCTGATTTTTTGGTCACCCAGAAGTTTATATCCTAATCCTCCCAGGCTTTGGAATAATCTCGCACATTGTTACATATTATTCCACTAAAAAAGAACCTTTCGGATACATAGGAATAGTCTGGGCAATAATATCAATTGGTTTACTGGGCTTTATTGTATGAGCTCATCACATGTTTACGGTCGACCTCAATGTGGACACACGAGCATATTTTACCTCAGCTACAATAATTATTGCCATCCCAACAGGGGTCAAAGTATTCAGCTGATTGGCCACTATACATGGAGGGGCAATCAAATGAGATGCAGCTATACTATGAGCACTGGGATTTATTTTCCTTTTTACCGTGGGAGGCTTAACTGGAATTGTTTTAGCTAACTCCTCACTAGACATTGTTCTACATGACACCTATTATGTAGTCGCCCACTTCCATTATGTTTTGTCCATAGGCGCCGTATTTGCTATTATAGGCGGATTTGTACACTGATTTCCACTTTTTTCAGGATTCACCCTTCACCCAACATGATCAAAAATTCACTTCGGGGTAATATTTATTGGAATCAATTTAACATTCTTTCCGCAGCACTTCCTAGGGCTTGCAGGAATACCACGACGATACTCCGACTATCCAGACGCTTACACCCTTTGAAACACAGTTTCATCAATTGGATCCCTCATCTCACTAGTGGCTGTTATTATAATAATATTTATTATTTGAGAAGCTTTTGCATCTAAACGAGAGATTTTAACAACAGAACTAAATCCAACAAACATTGAGTGATTATACGGATGTCCTCCACCTTATCACACCTTTGAAGAACCATCCTATGTTCAAACACGACTAAATACAAGAGGAGGAGGAATCGAACCCCCGTGTTTTAATTTCAAGTCAACCACATAACCAATCTGCCACCCCCTTAGATGTTAGTAAAATACTTACAGGACTTTGTCATAGCCCAATTACTAGTTTAAACCTTGTACATCTATATGGCACACCCATCACAACTAGGCTTTCAAGACGCAGCTTCCCCCATTATAGAAGAACTACTACACTTTCACGACCACGCCTTAATAGCAGCATTCCTAATCAGCACCCTTGTACTCTACATTATTACTGTAATAATAACAACAAAACTAACTAATACAAACGCAATAGACGCCCAAGAAATCGAAACAGTTTGAACAATCTTGCCAGCAATTATTCTAATCGTTATTGCTTTGCCCTCACTTCGTATTTTATACTTAATAGATGAAATCAATGACCCCTCCCTTACAGTAAAAGCCATCGGCCACCAATGATATTGAAGCTATGAATTTACAAACTATGAAAATCTGATATTTGACTCATACATAATCCCAACACAAGACCTCCTTCCAGGACAATTTCGTTTACTAGAAGTTGATAACCGAATGGTAGTACCAATAGAATCCCCCATCCGAATGCTAATCTCCGCTGAAGATGTACTACACTCATGAACAATTCCTTCTATAGGCATTAAAACAGATGCAATCCCTGGCCGACTAAACCAAACAACATTCATTGCATCACGACCAGGAGTATTCTACGGACAATGTTCTGAGATCTGCGGAGCCAATCACAGCTTTATACCAATCGTAGTTGAAACAGCCCCACTAGCTGAATTTCAAGGGTGATCATCTTCAATACTAGAATCCTCATTAAGAAGCTGCCACGGACAGCAACAGCCTTTTAAGCTGAAGCCCGGTGACCTCCAACCACCCTTAATGATATGCCTCAACTTAACCCCGACCCCTGATTTTTTATTTTCTTTACATCTTGACTTGTTTACTTAATTATTTTGATACCAAAAACTAACAACTTAAATACACCTAAAGAACCAACAATACAATATAATAATAATAAACCCGAACCCCTAACCTGACCATGAATTTAAGCTTTTTTGATCAATTTATAGCACCAACTTTTTTAGGTATTTCCTTAATCACTTTAGCTCTGATCTTTCCCCTATTATTAATTTTTATACCCCCAAAACACTGACAAAGCAACCGAATCTATTCTACTCAACTTTGATTTTCTCACAGCTTTGTAAAACAACTCCTAACACCACTAAACCCTACAGGACATAAATGAGCACTATTGCTCACCTCATTAATACTTCTTCTGATATTGATTAATCTCTTAGGACTCCTACCATATACCTTTACGCCAACAACTCAACTATCAATGAACCTCGGACTCGCCATTCCATTATGACTGGCAACAGTAATTATTGGTATGCGCAATCAACCAACCATAACTCTGGGCCATCTTCTACCAGAAGGAACCCCAACACTACTAATCCCCATCCTTATTGCAATTGAAACAATTAGCTTATTTATTCGCCCACTAGCACTTGGAGTCCGACTTACTGCAAACTTAACAGCCGGCCACTTACTAATTCAACTTACTTCAACTGCAATCTTAACCCTTCTACCATTAATACCAACAATTGCAGCAATAACTGCAATTGTCCTCCTATTATTGACCCTTTTAGAAATTGCCGTCGCAATAATTCAAGCCTACGTCTTTGTCCTCCTATTAAGCCTATACCTACAAGAAAATGTCTAATGACACACCAAGCCCACGCCTTCCACATAGTAGACCCAAGCCCCTGACCGCTCACAGGAGCCATTGCAGCACTATTACTGACATCTGGCCTTATAATATGATTTCACTACGGATCAGTTATCCTAATGAACTTAGGACTTATAATTATAATTTTAACAATAATTCAATGATGACGAGACATTATCCGAGAAAGCACATTCCAAGGACACCACACACCCCCCGTTCAAAAGGGACTTCGATACGGAATAGTTCTCTTTATTACATCTGAAGTTTTATTTTTTTTTGGTTTTTTCTGAGCCTTTTATAACTCAAGCCTTGCACCAACCCCAGAACTAGGGGAATGCTGACCCCCCACAGGAATTTCTCCCCTAGACCCATTTGAAGTCCCACTTCTTAATACGGCAGTACTTTTGGCATCAGGAGTCACAGTTACATGAACACATCACAGCATTATGGAAGGCCATCATAAAGAAGCTACTCAATCACTATTTTTGACAATTATTTTAGGCCTATATTTTACTTTACTACAAGCCATAGAGTATTATGAAGCCCCTTTCACAATTGCGGATGGAGTCTACGGCTCGACCTTCTTTGTCGCAACTGGATTTCATGGACTCCACGTAATCATTGGATCTTCATTTCTACTCGTCTGCTTGCTTCGCCAAATAAACTTTCACTTTACTTCTAACCATCACTTTGGATTCGAAGCCGCTGCCTGATATTGACATTTTGTAGACGTAGTATGACTATTCCTTTATATCTCAATTTATTGATGAGGATCCTGTCTTTTTAGTATAAAAATACAAATGACTTCCAATTATTTAATCTTAGCTCAAACCTGAGAAAAGACAATAAACCTAATCCTACTGACACTACTCTTAACAACAATTTTATCCACCATTTTAATTATGCTTGGATTTTGACTCCCTATTAATTCACCAGATGCCGAAAAACTTTCTCCATATGAGTGCGGATTTGATCCCCTGGGATCAGCACGCCTCCCTTTTTCAATCCGATTCTTTCTAGTAGCTATCCTTTTTCTTCTCTTTGATCTAGAAATTGCCCTCCTTCTTCCAACACCATGAGCCACCCAAATAGCCCCAATAAACATGTTCTTATGGTCAACTACTATTTTAGTACTCCTTACTATTGGACTTATTTATGAATGAACACAAGGGGGCCTAGAATGAGCAGAATAAGTATTTACTCTAAAAAAGACAATTGACTTCGACTCAATTAATTTTGGAAAACCCCAAAAGTACTTCATGTCCCCCACACTATTTACGTTTTATTCAACATTCTTACTTAGTATCTCGGGCCTAACTTTACACCGAACCCATTTGCTCTCGGCCTTATTATGCCTGGAAGGAATAATACTAGCCCTATTTCTAGCAATATCCATGTGAACAAAACAAACAGAAGCAATATCATATTTTTCCCTCCCAATATTTTTACTAACCTTTTCTGCCTGTGAAGCAAGCACCGGATTAGCCCTAATGGTTGCAACCACCCGAACCCACAACACAGACCACCTAAAAGCCCTTAATCTTCTACAATGTTAAAAATTATTATTTCAACTACAATACTAATCCCAGTGGTGTGACTTTCTTCTGCAAAACGACTGTGACTTAACACTACTGCCAACAGTCTCCTAATTGCCATCATTAGCTTAAACCTCTTGCTCCAACCACTGGAATTAATAACTTCCACAAGCAAATATTTAGGAGTAGATAAAATTTCCTCTCCACTCTTAGTCTTAACATGCTGACTTCTTCCATTAATAATTTTGGCAAGCCAAAATCACCTAAAAACTAATCCCCTAAAACGACAACAAATATATATTTCTATGCTCACAACCTTACAAGTAGCCCTTATTATAGCCTTTTCCTCAACAGAACTCACTTTATTTTATATTACTTTTGAAACCACCTTAATCCCAACACTAATTATTATTACTCGCTGAGGAAACCAAACAGAGCGACTAAACGCAGGGACATATTTTTTATTTTATACCCTCGCAGGATCCCTACCACTTTTAGTAGCTCTCCTCTTCCTACTAACCTCACTTAACTCTCTATCCACAACCCTCTTAACTACTTCCCAAGAAATATTTTTAATAAACCCAACAAACAAACTCCTATGACTTGGCTGCCTAACAGCCTTCATAGTAAAAATGCCATTATATGGGGCTCACCTATGATTACCAAAAGCTCATGTAGAAGCCCCAGTAGCAGGATCAATAATTTTGGCCGCCATCTTACTAAAACTAGGGGGCTACGGAATTATTCGAATTACCATAATATTTACCCCACTAGTTGAACTTTCATACCCGTTCATTATTCTTGCCTTATGAGGAGTTTTAATGACAGGATTAATCTGTACCCGACAAACAGACCTAAAATCCCTTATTGCCTACTCCTCTGTTAGCCACATGGGCCTAGTCGTAGCTGCCGCCCTGATTCAAACACCATGAAGCTTTGCTGGTGCAGTTATTTTAATAGTTTCACACGGCCTAATCTCCTCCGCATTATTCTGCCTTGCAAACATAAACTATGAACGAACACATAGCCGAACAATACTCTTAGCCCGAGGACTACAAACAACACTCCCCCTCCTGGCCTCCTGATGACTTCTATCGAATCTTTCAAACATAGCACTCCCTCCAACTACCAACCTATGAGGAGAACTAATAATTATAATATCACTATTTAACTGATCCCCTTGAACAATTTTAATTACGGGACTAGGAACACTTATTACAGCCGCCTACACCCTCCACATATTCCTTATTACTCAACGAGGCCAACTCCCAAACCACCTAAAACTTACCACACCAACCTCCACACGAGAACATGGACTAATAACCATACACCTTCTCCCCATGCTTCTTTTAATAATAAAACCAGAACTAATCTTAGGAGGAATCTCATGTAAATATAGTTTAAACAAAACACTAGGCTGTGATCCTAAAAATGAAAGTTAAATCCTTTCTATAAACCGAGAATGATTAAGAAATACAGAAACTGCTAATTATCTGCCCCGCAGTTAAATTCCGCGGCATACTCACTTTTAAAGGACAACAGTCGTCCGCTGGCCTTAGGAGTCAAAACTCTTGGTGCAACCCCAAGTAAAAGTTATGGACTTTACTTTAATCCTAAGCTCGTCTCTTACACTATCCCTACTCCTACTCTCTATTCCCCTAGTTGTAACTAAAAACACGAACTGGCATCATCTGGTAAAAACCTCAGTCAAACTATCTTTTATCATTAGCACTCTCCCCCTCATAATTTTTATTAGCAAGGGGATAGAAACTTCAACCACCAATTTCAACCTTATAAATATTTACAGCTTTAACCTATTCCTAAGCTTTAAACTAGACCAATATTCAATTGTATTTTTATCAGCCGCCTTATTTGTTACATGAGCAATCTTAGAATTTGCCATCTGATATATACACTCTGACCCAATAATTAACCGATTTTTTAAATACCTTCTATTATTTTTAATGGCAATAATAACCCTTGTCACAGCTAATAACCTTTTCCAATTATTTATTGGTTGAGAGGGTGTGGGAATTATATCCTTCCTACTTATTGGATGATGACATGCCCGAGCAGATGCCAACACAGCCGCAATACAAGCCGTCATATATAATCGAATTGGTGATATTGGACTAATTATTTCAATAACTTGAATTGCAATTAACACAAACTCATGAGAAATACAACAAATATTTATATTTATAACCAAAGATGAAGGGCTTATTCCACTCCTAGGCTTAATTTTAGCTGCAACCGGAAAATCAGCACAATTTGGTTTACACCCTTGACTCCCAGCAGCCATAGAAGGCCCAACGCCAGTATCAGCCCTATTACACTCAAGCACAATAGTTGTTGCCGGGATTTTTCTTCTAATTCGCTTCCAACCTTTACTAGAACAAAACCCAACAGCTCTAACAACATGCCTTTGCTTAGGATCATTAACCACACTATTTACAGCCGCATGTGCTCTTACACAAAATGACATTAAAAAAATTGTAGCTTTCTCAACATCCAGCCAACTAGGCTTAATAATAGTTACAATTGGATTAAATCAACCACAACTAGCATTTTTTCATATCTGTACCCACGCATTCTTTAAAGCCATATTATTTTTATGCTCAGGCTCAATTATTCACAACCTCAATAATGAACAAGATATTCGTAAAATAGGAGGACTACAAAAAACACTCCCACTCACAACCTCCTGCCTTACAATTGGTAGCCTAGCACTTACAGGCACCCCCTTTTTATCCGGATTTTTTTCTAAAGACGCTATTATTGAAGCAATAAACACCTCGGACCTTAACTGCTGAGCCCTTATTCTTACCTTAGTAGCAACATCCTTTACAGCCATCTACAGCTTTCGAATTATCTTCTTCGCATCAATAAATAACCCACGACTAATACCAATAACCTTAATTAACGAAAACAATAAAATAGTAGTAAACCCAATTAAACGCCTAGCATGAGGAAGCATTGTTACAGGACTCCTTATTATTATAAATATTTCCCCAACCAAACCACAAACCATAACAATGCCCGAAACACTAAAAACCTCAGCCTTAATAATTACTATTTTAGGATTAATAATGGCCATAGACGTGTTAAAAACCACAATAAACATCAACACAAAAACAAAACTTCACACCATCTCAAACCTTCTAGCATTCTTTCCACACATTATTCACCGCCTTCCCCCAAAAATAAAAATATTAACAGGCCAAAACCTAGCTACAATTATTACTGACTCAACCTGATATGAAAAAGGGATACCAAAAGGGACATCAAATCAACAACTGCCACTTATCAAAACCACTACAACCGTCCAAACCGGGCTTATTAAAACGTATATGTCTGTATTCCTAGTTTCCACCTTACTTATTTTAATCTTGTCTAACAGCACGTAAAGAACCACGAGACAATCCTCGAGTCACCTCTAATACCACAAACAGAGCTAAAAGAAGTGCTCACCCAGATACCACTAAAAATCCCACCCCCAAAGCAAACATTACACTCACCCCAGTACAATCATTAGCCTCTCCAATAAAACTTTCACTTCCAGAAAAAAGTCCCTCAAAACCCTGCCACCCACCAATTATTACAAAAACAACAACAACCCCCAATATGTAAATACAAACATATAATAAAACAGATCAGTTTCCCCATGCCTCTGGGTACGGCTCCGCAGCCAATGAAGCAGAATAAGCAAACACCACTAATATGCCACCCAAATAAATTAACAAAAGAATTAATGACAAAAAAGAAACCCCCAAATCAACCAAAACCCAACACCCACAAACTGCACCCAATACTAAACCAAGAGCAGCATAATA